>CAUYQV010122921.1:0-14474 GCA_963574575.1 Galagoides demidoff | reverse complement strand
TTCTTGTGGACACATTAACTTTTCTGCATCTATATCAGGAATTTCAAACCCAAATTCATCTTCCATGGCTATGATAATCTCCACTTGGTCCAAACTGTCTAAGCCGAGGTCTTTCATAAAATGAGAATTTACTGAAAGCTTCTCTGGGTCAATCTTGTCATACAGTTTCAAGACATAAAGAACACGGTCCTTGATTCCCTCTAATGTCAAAGGGGGAGCTTCACTGTACTGGCAGCACAATTGTGTAATTTGACCTGGAACCTGTGCGAGCACCGAGGACGGCTGCGAAGCCCCGGGCCTTGTCCGGCTCCCCGCGAGGCACAGAACAGTGCTGAGCGGTCGGGCCGCGGTTAGCGTGGGAATCCGGGGCAGCGGCGCGAAGGCCGCGGGCAGGCGGCGGACACAGGAGTAAAGGACACGAGCCGCCATGACTACGCTGACCCAGGATGCCGCCTGGCTATTTTTTTTATGGTTGCAGCCGTAGTTGTTTGGTGGGCTGGGGCTGGATTTGAACCGACCACCTTGGGTGTATGTGGCTGGTGCCTTAGCCACTTGAGCCACAGGCACTGAGCCAACGCCCTGCTATTTTTGTTGTTGTTGTTGTTTAGCTAGCCCAGGCTAGGTTTGAGCATATGCTGGTGCCCTAACCACTGAGCTACGGGCACCGAGCCTTTCTTCAGCTTTTTTATTTGAACTAATTTCAAATTTAAAGAAATGTTGCAGCTCAGGCAGGGTGGCCCACAACCATAGTTCTAGCTACTTAGGAGGCAGAGGCAGAAGGATCACTTGAGCTCAAGAGTTGGAAGTTATAGTGAACTATGACAATGCCACTGCACTGTGGCCTGGGTGTTAGAGATAGAGTCTATCTCCAAAAAAAAAAGTTGCAGATGTAGTACAGAAGACTTCTGTATATCCTTAACGTCTTTCCTTTATCAATTTCCTCATTCTGTATACGCATTCAGTATGTACTTTCTAAGAACAAGGCTGTTCTTTTACATAAATACAGTGGAGCTTTCAAAATGAAACAATTTTAATCAATGCAATATCATCTAAACTCTAAACCTTATGTAAAATTTGCCAGTTGTCTCAAAATATTATTTTTGGGGATAGTGCTTATGGCTCAAAGGAATAGGGTGCCTGCCCCATACACCAGAAGTGGTGGGTTCAAACCCAGCCCCAGCCAAAAACTACAAAAAAAAAAATATATATATACACACCTTTTTTTTTTTTTTCTTTTTGAGACAGAGTCTCACTATGTTACCCTCAGTAGAGTGCTGTGGTGTCACAGCTCACAGCAACCTCAAACTCTTGGGCTCAAGTGATTCTCTTGCCTCAGCCTCCCAAGCATCTGGGACCACAAGCACCCAGCACAATGCCTGGCTGTTTTTTGTTGAAGTTGTCATTGTTGGTTAACTGGCCCATGCCCGGGCTCGAACCCACCACCTTTGGTGTATGTGGCTGGCACTGTAACCACTGTACTACAGGTGCTAAGCCAAAAAATATCATTTTTAATACTATTTTTCCAAGTCCAGAATAATGTATTGGATTTAATTTTCATAAGTGTTTGGGCTCCTTTAATCTAATTTTTGGGGGGTGGGGGCTGGGGCTGGGTTTGAACCTGCCACCTCCGGCATATGGGGCTGGCGCCCTACCTTTTTGAGCCACAGGCGCCACCCCGGGCTCCTTTAATCTAAAGACAAAAATTCCTCAGCCTGCCTTTTGTCTTATTTGATGTTGGCATTTATTTTATAGAAGGTTCCTCATCTTGGCAGTGTTTGATGTTTGTTTCCTCATGATTTGATTGGGGTTATTTCCGGCCATCTTTCCTTTGACAGCTCAGTATAACTATTTAGTTTTCTTATGATGCTTTCTTTATGTGTGTTATAGATGAGGCCATTCATAAGTATGGAAAAGAAAATGTGAAGACCTATTCAACCTCCTTTACTCCAATGTATCACGCGGTTACCAAAAGGAAAACAAAATGTGTGATGAAAATGGTCTGTGCCAACAAAGAGGAAAAGGTATAGAAAGATCCAGTAAGCCCAACAGTGCTCTGCCAAGTTCACAGGGATGGTGGCATGTTGGTGTGCGTAAGGGGAAGGAGACAAGGTTGTTAACCTTTCTGATTAAGTGGGACAGTTACACTGTTATCTGTCTCATATATATTTTGGGATTCTTCATAATATCTCATTTAGAAAGATGTTTCCAGCTCGGCGCCTGTGGCTCAATCGGCTAAGGCACCAGCCACATACACCTAAGGCGTGGCAACACAGTTCATGGCAACTTCTAATTCCTGGGCTTAAGCAAAGTAGGCTTGGTGCCTGTAGCTCTGTGGCTAGGGTACCAGCCACATACACCGGGGCTGGCAGGTTCGAACCCAGCCCAGGCCTGCCAAACAACAGTGACCACTACAACAATAAATAAATAAATAAATAAAATAACATTTTAAAATAAGGAAGAAACATCAGAACCACCAGAAGTTTGCCATGGTTGACCCATAAGGCAGAATAGATAGGAAACTTAGTGCACAAGGCGTGGTGGCTCACGCCTGTAATCCTAGCACACCAAGACCAAGGTCATGGATTGCCTGAGCCTCCCAGTTCGAAACCACCCTGAGCCAGATTGAGACTTCATCTCTAAAAATAGCTGGGCATTGTGGTGGGCCCCAGTAGTCCCAGCTACTCAGAGGCTGTGGCACGAGAATCGCTTAGAAATACTGAGTTGTTTTTGTTTTTGTTTTGAGACAGTATTACTATGTCGCCTTCAGTAGAGTGTAGTGGCATCACAGCTCACAGCAACCTCCAACTCTTGGGCTTAAGCGATTCTCTTTCCTCAGTCTCCCAAGTAGCTGGGACTACAGGCATCCAACACAATGCCCAGCTATTTTTTTGGTTGCAGTTGTTATTGTTGTTTAGCAGGCCTGGGCTGGGCTGGAACCCGCCAGCCTCCATATATGTGGCTGGCGCCCTACTCACTGAGCTAGGGCACTGAGCCGAAACTAGAAATACTAACTAGTAAAGTCAAAGAGTTTAATGTGAGATCAATTTAAATTGAACATGATAGATCAGTGAAGAAGAAGCAGAGATTTCTTCAAAATAGTTTCCTGGGATAACCTATTTCTGGTGTGAGTTTTTTCAGGAACTCCCAAACCATTTTTGGTGGCTGCATCAGTTTCTGTTTCCCCAGCAGCATATGAGGGTTCCATTTCCTCCATACCCTGGCCAAAACTTGTTATTGTCTTATCTTTGTAATTAATAGTCATCCCACTAGGTGTAAAGTATATCTCAGTGTGTTTTTGATTTACATTTGAATGGATTTTTGTTTGTACGTTTCTTTATTTGGAGGCAGAGTCTCACTCTGTTGCCCTGGGATTAGTGTGGTGTTTTCGTAGCTCACAGCAACCTCCCAACTCTTGAGCTCTGGAAATCCTCATTCCCCAGCTTCCCAAGTAGGTAGGACTACAGGTGCCTGACACAACACCCAGCTAATTTTTCTTTTTTTTTTTTGGAGACTGAGTCTCAAGCTGTTACCCTGGGTAGAGTGCCGTGGCTTCACAGCAACCTCAAACTCTTGGGCTTAAGCGATTCACTTGCCTCACCCTCCCAAGTAGCTGGGATTACAGGCACCTGACGCATGCCCAGCTTTTTTTTTTTTTTTTTTTGAGATGGAACCACAAGCTATCCCCCTGGGTAGAGTGCCATGGCATCACAGCTCACAGCAACCTCCAACTCCTGGGCTCAAGCGAGTCTCCTGCCTCAGCCTCCCAAGTAGCTGGGACCACAGGCACCTGTCAGAACACCTGGCTTATTTTTTGGTTGCAGCCATTGTTGTTGTTTGGCGGGTCCAGGCTGGATTCGAACCCGCTACCTTAGGTGTATATGGCTGGTGCCTTAGCCACTTGAGCCACAGGTGCTGAGCCTTTGTGGCTAACTTTTTATATTCTCTAACCTTGCTTTCCAATGGAATAGTTACCCTAAAAGTATTTGTTCAAGGGAAACATTAACAGAGTTCTTTTTTTTTTTTTTTTTTTTGAGACGGAGCCTCAAGCTATCCCCCTGGGTAGAGTGCCATGGCATCACAGCTCATAGCAACCTCCAACTCCTGGGCTCAAGAGAGTCTCCTGCCTCCACCTCCCAAGCAGCTGGGATCACAGGCGCCCGCCACAACACCCAGCCATTTTTTGGTTGCAGCCATCATTGTTGTCTGGCGGGCCCAGGCTGGGGATTCGAACCCGCCACCTTAGGTACGTGGCTGGTGCCTTAGCCGATTGAGCCACAGGCACCGAGCCAACAGAGTTCTTAAATACATTGAGAAACTTGACTAGAGAATGTGTTTTGAAGCAATGCCCTCTTGATGATCATTAACTTAGCCAAACCAGCACGTGTGGACTGAGCCCCTTCTGAGTGTCAGTCTTTGTGCTTGGCCTTGGAGATTGAGTGGAGAGCAAAAGCAGGAAGGATACCCACCATCTGGTGATTAAAATCTTAGGAAAAGTGGTTATGAAAAAGAAAAAATAGTAACATAAAATAATGGGACCAGGTGAGGTGGCTCACACCTGTAATCCTAATACTCTGGGAGGCCAAGGTGGGTAGATTGCTTTGCCAGGAGTTCAAGATCAGCCTGAGCAAAAGCCAGGCCCTGTCTCTAAAACTAATAGCCAGGCATTGTGGCAGGTGCCTGTAGTCCTGGCTACCAGGGAGGCTGAGGCAAGAGAATAGCTTGAGCCCAAGAGTCGGAGGTTGCTGTGAGCTACGACACCAAGGCACTCTACCCAGGGTGATAGCTTGAGACTATCTCAAAAAAAAAAAAAGTTTTTCTCTTTTTATTTTTTTCCCCCAGGTGGTCGGAATCCATATGCAGGGAATTGGATGTGATGAAATGCTGCAGGGTTTTGCTGTTGCAGTGAAAATGGGAGCAACGAAGGCCGACTTTGACAACACAGTTGCCATCCACCCTACCTCTTCAGAAGAGCTGGTCACACTCCGTTAGGAACCGAGACTTGAGGGCTGCAGCTGGACTTTAGACCCTCTGAAATGAACCTGTCACATTCACTTTCTGTTCCAGTTTTACATACTGCTTTATTCTCATCAGGATCTTCTGATAGTGGAAGTTTTTACTACATAAATCAGAAATTTGTTGTGTCACCCAGGATTGATTTTCATTTGATCATATCTCACAGTATTTTAAAGTTTTCTTTCTTATTTTTTTTTTAAAGATAGAGTCTCACTGTGTCGCCCTTGGTAGGGTACCGTGGCATCACAGCTCACAGCAACATTAAACTCTTGGGCTCAAGCAATTTTCTTGCCTCAGCCTCCCGAGTAGCTGGAACTACACGCACCCACCACAATGTCCGGCTATTTTTGGGTTGCACTTGTTATTGTTGTTCAGCAGGCTGGGCCCAGGCTCGAACCCACCAGCCTTAGTGTATGGGGCCAGCGCCCATGTGTTAGTTTATATTTTTCCCTGTCTACCTTCATCCCAAATATAAAAGCAAGTATAAAACTATGTGAAGTACAATTAGGTTAATGTACTAGAATGGATATAGCTTGTTCATTTTTATGAAGAGGAAGCTGATGACAGCTCTTTCTGGTTAAACAATGCAGGTGCACAGAATCTGTATAGATTTTTTGAAGCCAGTACTGTGGTCTGCGTATTGCAAAGCTGCTTCCAGGAGGTGATCTTTCTCTAAAAGCATGTAACACAGGAGGCCTGCCTCCTTTATTTTATTCTTTTTCTTTTGTTTTATTAAAAATGGTTTATATTATTTTTATGAGATAATGTATATCAAAGTTGGGAAAGACTTGAGGAAGCTGGTTAAATGTGTGAGGGACAGCTTAGAAGAGATTTCTGCTTTCCAAAGGAGGTGGACTCTGATAAGCAAAAGTCTCTTTCTCTGCCAAGGGTTTTATATGTCAGTGAATAATGTCAGTATCTGTATGCATTCTTGTCATTTTATTTTCTCTGAAAACTTCCAAAAACTTGGAAATAAAATCAGTCTTATAAAATTTGTTATTAATTTAATTGGTACCAGTTTTTTGTTTTTGTTCATTTTTTAAGAGTTTGGGGTCTCAGTATGATGTCCAAGCTGACCTTAGAACTCTTGACCTCAAGCAATCCTCCCACCTCAGCCTCCTGAGTAGCTGGGACTATAGGCATGTACCACCATGCCAGGCAGAGATTTTTCCTTACAAATAAAGACCAGTGGTATAAAACAATGGTTCTCAACCTTCCTAATGCTGCAATGTATTTTCATTGTTACAAAAGGGTCATGTGACCCACAGGTTGAGAACCGCTGGTAAAAAAGAAAGATTTAACAAATTAATGATTGAGTTGGAAGAATAGCCTAGAACTCATTTGGGTTTTTAGCACCTTATTTCCTTTAATTAGCCCATACCAGTTAGGTAGGCTACTTAAATTATTCCTTTTTAGCAGGAATGGGGGTGGGGAGTCTGTCTCTTGCCCAGATGTGAGTGCCATGGCCTCAGCCTCCTAAGTAGCTGTGACTATGGGCACCCACTACAATGCCCAGGTAGTTTTTTTACTATTTTTAGTAGAGATGGAGCTTAGGCTGGACTCAAACTCCTGAGTTTAAGGGATCCTCCTTGAATTCAGCCTCCCAGAGTACTAGGATTACAGGCAAGAGCCACAGCACCTGCCCCTGAAAAATCTTTCTGCTTGGCCATGGCCAATTGTGGTACCAGCTTTTTAAGTAGGCCCAATGTCAATGAAAGAAAATACTGGATGAGTAGGTTATATATTTGTGGGGTAAGAAATTGGATTTCCAGCTTGGCTGTGGCTCAAGTGGCTAAGATGCCAGCCACATACACCTAAGGTGGCGAGTTCAAATCCAGTCTGAGCCCGCCAAACAACAATGAAGGCCGCAACCAAAAAATAGCCGGACGTTGTGGTGGGCGCCTGTGTTCCCAGCTACTTGGGAGACTGAGACAGGAGACTCGTTTGAACCCAGGAGTTGGAGGTTGCTGTGAGTTGTGATGCCATGGCACTCTACCCAGGGGGATAGCTTGAGGCTCTGTCTCAAAAAAAAAGAAATTGGATTTCCAACCTGGGTACAAACTGATGTAACCATTTTCTTCCTCTTCCCCTCTAGCCTAAAAGAGTATGCCAAGTGTCTGAGCTCCACTGTTCTGGTGGGTTTCTTCATCTGCACAGGTCCTGACCTGTGTGTCTCTATCAGGAAAAGGGAGGCTGCAGTGGTCTTATTCATCCTAACATCCTGCATTCTTGACCCTGTGTATATCTTTTGTGCTGCCTATGAACTGGTTCAACAACCAACATGAAAGTAACAGTTCTGTCTGCGTTCTCACTGCTCCTCAAACCAGCTCAGTCATTTCGATGGTGTGGTCTAACGGCCTCTATTACCCAAAGCACAGGGAAATATAATGATACATGTTCTGTAACGCGGCATATTGTAGGTGCTCAGTGGATATTTATTGAAGGAGAGGCACGATACTTGCTTTCAAGTAACCTTATCTAAAATGAGGTAAATCAGGTAGCGCCTGTGCCTCATATACAGAGGGTGCAGGTTCAAACCCAGCCCTGGCCAAACTGCAACAACAACAAAAAATAGCCAGGCGTTGTGGTGGGCACCTGTAGTCCCAGCCACAGGGGAGGCTGAAGCAAGACAATCGCCTAAGCCCAGGAGTTGGAGGTTGCTGTGAGCTATGATGCCATAGCACTCTACTGAGGGTGATTAAATGAGACACTGTCTCTTAAAAAAAATAAGTAAAATGAGGTAAATCATTTTCATGATAGGGCAAAATTAAGCACAGCATGATGGTATGATTTATTGATTATTAAAATGAGAAACTGTCAAGAGTGAAAGGGGCACTTTTAATAATTGAGATGATAGGGCAGCACCTGTGGCTCAAGGAGTAGGGTGCCAGTCCCATATACTGGAAACAGCAGGTTCAAAAACCTGGCCTCAGCCAAAAACTGAAAAAAAAAAAAAAAAAGTGAGATAATAAGGGCTAGGCGCTGTGGTTCATGCCTATAATCCTTGCACTCTGGGAGGCCAACATGGGTAGATTGCTTGAGCTCATGAATTTCAGACCAACCTGAGCAAGAGCGTGACCCCCGTCTCTTAAAATAGCTGTGCGTTGTGGCTGGTGCCTGTAGTCCCAGCTACTTAGGAGGTGGAGGCAAGAGGATCACTTGAGCCCGAGTTTAAGGTTGTTGGGTGGTGTCTGTGGTTCAAGGGGTAGGGTGTCGGCCCATATACCGGAGGTGGCAGGTTCAAACCCAGCCCCGGCCAAAAACTGCAAAAAAAAAAAAAAGTTTGAGGTTGCTATGAGTTATGATGCTACGGCACTCTACTGAGAACAACAAGGTGATACTCTGTCTCAAAAAACAAAAATTGAGATGATAGGTGGAAATTAGTACTTTTCCAAACAAATGGGACATTGCCACTATCCTAGTTATACATTATTAGAAAGGTAAAAGTATTTAAGTTCAGAGGAGGCAAAAGTGCCCTGTTGCTGGAAAAGAGAAGACTTCAAGGAGGTGGTTATTTAGGATTTGGAGTTTGGGGATTGTAGAGGGAGAAAGACCAGGCGGAAAGTATAGTAAAGGCAGGATTAGACAAATTATTGTATTGCTGCATAACTATAGCTTATAGGTAGAAACCTTTAACAGAAACCATCTTCCTTAAATCTCATGACTTTGTGGGGCAGGCATTGGGGCAAGGCTCAGCTGGATGATTCTTCTGTTGGTAATTTTTTTTTTTTTGAGACAGCCTCAAGCTATCCCACTGGGTAGAGTGCTGTAGCATCACAGCTCTCAGCAACCTCCAACTCCTGGGCTCAAGCGAGTCTCCTGCCTCCGCCTCCCAAGTAGCTGGGACCACAGGCACCCGCCACAATGCCCAGCTATTTTTTGGTTGCAGCCATCGTTGTTTGGCGGGCCCAGGCTGGATTCGAACCCGCCACCTTAGGTGTATGTGGCTAGTGCTTTAGCCACTTGAGCCACAGGTGCCGAGCCTCTTCTGTTGGTAATGAAAAGAGGTCATTTGGGATGGTGCCCGTGACTCAGTGAGTAGGGTGCTGGCCCCATATACCGAGGGTAGTGGGTTCAAACCCGGCCCTGGTAAAAAAAAACAGCCAGGTGTTGTGGCGGGCACCTATAGTCCCAGCTACTTGGGAGGTTGAAGCAAGAGAATTGCCTAAGCCCAGGAGTTGGAGGTTGCTGTGAGCTGTGACGCCGTGGCATTCTACCTAGGGCAACATATCTCTAAAAGAAAGAAAAGAGGTCAACTGGCAGATGGCCTGCCCTAAATAGTCTAAAAGACTCATTTGTCAAGTAGGCAGGGATAAGGGAAAGCTGGCCTCAGCTGGGACTGTCAACCAGGGTACCTGTATCCCCCTCAGCATGGCAGTCTGAGAGTAGTGGAAGTACATGGGACCTCTGGGCTGTCAGAGTGTTCTGAGAATCCCAGCAAGGTGCTGTAAGCCTTATGACCTAATCTTTTCTAGAATGTCACTTCTGCCACATGATATTTGTTAAGCAAGTCACTAAGGCCAGCTCAGATGCAGGAGGAAGTGACTGGGACTGCACTGCTCAGTGGTAAAGAATTTGTAGCTATCTTTAATCAGACCTGGCAATCTTCCACTCTGAAGTCTTGACTAAAGTATTACCTTTGTGAAGCTTTCTTTAATAGTTTTGTGCATTCTCCTAACACCTTATATAGTAGGTCAATGCTACATGTTCACCTTTTGTATGTCTTTTTTCCTTAAGACAGGGTCTTGCCCTTTCTCCCAGGCTAGAGTGCCATGGCCTCAGCCTAGCTCACAGCAACCTCAAATTCTTGGGCTTAAGCGATCTTCCTGCCTCAGCCTCTCAAGTAGTGGAACCATAGGTGCACATCCCCATACCCAGCTCATTTTTCTAGTTTTAATAGAGAAGGGGTCTCCCTCTTACTCAGGCTGGCCTCAAACTCCTGACCTCAAGTGATCTCTTGGTTTGGCCTTTTAGGGTGTTAAGATTATAGGCATGAGCCACCATGCCAGTGTGTGTCAATTTTGAACTTAGGGCAGTCATTTCTGTCTTCTCTATGTTATGTTCATAGTATTATTGGGATGCATCGCAGCAACTTTGGATGCAAGAGGGGAAACTGTTACTATAATTTCTCTCTTTTTTTTTGTTTGTTTTGAGACAGAGCCTCAAGCTGTCACCCTGGGTAGAGTGCCATGGTGTACAGCTGACAGCAACCCTCCAACTCCTGGGCTTAAGCAATTCTCTTGCCTCAGCTTCCCAAGTAGCTGGGACTACACAGGCACCCACCACAATGCCTGGCTATTTTTTGGTTGTAGTTGTTGTTTGGCAGGCCCTGGTTGGATTTGAACCTGCCAGCTCTGGTGTATGTGGCTGGCGCCTTAGCTGCTTGAGCTATAGACACCAAGCCTCTTTTTTATTTTTTGAGACAGAGTCTTGCTATGTTGTCCAGGCCACAGTACTCTGACACAGAAACCTCAAACTCTTGGACTCATGTGATCCTCTTGGCTCAGCCTCCTGAGTAGCTGGGACTACAGCTGCCCACGCCCAGCTGTTTTTTAGAAACGAGGTTTTGCTGTTGCTCAGGCTGGTCCCAACTAGAGAGTTCAAGCAAACCACTCGCCTCCACCTCCCAGAGTGCTAGGATTACAGTTTTGTTTTGTTTTTTGAGGCAGAGTCTCACTCTTGCCCTGGTTAGAGTGCTATGGCTTCATAGCTCACAGCAACCTCAAACTTTTGGGCTTAAGCAATCCTCTTGCCTCAGCCTCCCTGGTAGCTGGGACTATAGGCACATGCCACAATGCCTGGTTATTATTATTATTATTATTATTTTGAGACAGAGTCTCAAGCTGTTGCCCTGGGTAGAGTGCTGTCGCATCACAGCTCACAGCAACCTCAGGCTCCTGGGTTTAAGTGATTCTCTAGCCTCAGCCTCCCAAGAGTCTGGGACTACAGGTGCCCACCACCCACCTGGCTACTTTTTTGTTGCAGTTTGACTGGGGCCGGGTTCGAACCCGCCACCCTTGGTATATGGGGCCAGCGCCCTACCCACTGAGCTACAAGTGCCACCCCGAGATAGTTCTGTGTTTTTTTTGAGACAGAGCCTCAGGCTGTACCCCTGGGTAGAGTGCTGTGGCATCAGCTCACAGCAACCTCCAACTTCCGGGCGCAAGCGAGTCTCCTGCCTCAGCTGGGACTACAGACACCCACCACAATGCCCAGCTATTTTTTGGTTGTAGCCATCATTGTCGTCCCGGGCTGGATTTGAACCCGCCACCTTAGGTGTATGTGGCTAGCGCCTTAGCCACTTGAGCCACAGGTGCCACCCCTGAGATCATTTTCCTGTCACCTTCAGTAGAGTGTTGTGGCATCACAGCCCTCAGCAACTTCAAACTCCTGGGCTCAAGCGATTCTCTTACCTCAGCCTCCCAAGTAGCTGGGATAACAGATGCCTGCCACAACACCTGGCTATTTTTCTGTTGCAGTTGTCATTATTTTAGTTGGCCTGGGCCAGGTTTCAACCCACCAGCCTTGGTATATGTGGCCAGTCCCCTACCTACTGAGCTATGGGTGCTGTCCAAATGCTGAACATTTTTAAATGCTTTGTTTTTCATTTGTGTGAGCAAAGGGATCTATATTTTTCAAAACAGAAATGATGATATGTTCGTGTCTTTTTTTTCTAAGACAAGAGTCTCAAGCTGTCGCCCTGGGTGGTGTCACAGCTCACAGCAACCTCAAACTCTTGGGCTTAAGGCAAGTAGCTGGGATTATAGGCACCCACCAGAACGCCCAACTATGTTTTAGTTGTAGCTGTCATTGTTATTTGGTGGGCCTGGGCTGGATTCAAACCTGCCAGCTCCTGTGTATGTGGCTGGTGCCTTAGCTGCTTGAGCTGCAGGTGCCAAGCCTGTTTGTCTTCTTAAGGCTATGCCAGCCTCTAAGATAGATACATGGTTCCTCAGAAATACAGCCCCAAACTTGAAAACTGGCTCCAACCTATCTTTCCAGCCTTATCTGTCTTTTAGATTCCACATTCCAGCCAGACTGGAAGGATAACTTGTCCATCCCAGCCAACACCCTCTGCGTGGGAAGGATGGTCTCTTTGCTGTTTCAGGCATCACCCCTCATTGCCTCTGCTGCGTCTCTGCCTGTGGTATTCTGTTCCCCCAGTGAACTTGGTCTTCCTTCCATAAAGCTGAACTACTTTCCCCCCAGTAAAGCTTTTCATTGTCCTCCTTCCAAAGCATTCTGATTAAATCTTGTAGAACTCTTATCCCAGTCTGCCGTGCACTCAGGACCTTTGTGAAGTTGTCTTGTCTGCTTTACTGGTCTGTAAACTTGAAGACGAAGTATGTCTCAATTCACTCTGGTATTTGTTTATTGCTTCTCATATTCAGACATGCCAATCTAAATATAAGAGCAAATACGTTTATTTGGGAAGAGAGCATTGCAGTGGGAACACACATCCTGTAGTAAACTGTGTGTGTTCAGGAGGGAAAGGGAAGACAAGGGTTTTTTAAGGGAAAAACGAGCAGGATCGTATAATTGTTCTGAAATAATTATCCTTGGCTACAAGGATCAATAACAAGGGTGGCACCATACCAGTCCACAGTTGTGGGACAGAACTGTTATCTCTGTGTAAGTTGTGATGGCCTTTATGCAAAGTTGTGTTTTTTGTTACCAGGATGCAGGTGTGAGAACTCCGTTTGTGACTTCTCCCAGCTCTATTTGCCAGGGATGTTTTTTTTTTAAACATCATTGACTCCTTGGCTTGGTGCCCATAGCACAGTGGTATGGTGCCAGCCACATACACCAAGTGTGGCGGGTTCGAACCTAGCCCAGGTCAGTTGTAACAAAAAAATAGCCAGGCATTGGGATGAGCACCTGTAGTCCCAGCTGCTCAGGAGGCTGAGGGAAGAGAATTGCTTAAGCCCCAGAGTTTGAGTTTGCTGTGAGCTGTGACGCCACAGCACTATACCAAGAGCGACATAGTGAGACTCTTTCTCCAGTGCCTGTGGCTTAGTGGGTAGGGCGCCGGCCCCATATACCAAGGGTGGCGGGTTTGAACCTGGCCCTGGTCAAACTGCAACAAAAAAATAGCAAGGCGTTGTGGGGAGTGCCTGTAGTCCCATACTTGAGAGGCTGAGGCAAGAGAATCGCCTTAGCCCAGGAGTTGGAAGTTTCTGTGAGCTGTGATGCTACAGTACTCCACCTAGGGCAATAAAGTGATACTGTGTCTCAAAAAAAAAAACAAGTTCTCAGAATTGAGGCAGCACCTGAGGCTCAAAGGAGTAAGGCACTAGCCCCGTATGCCAGAAGTGGTGGGTTCAAACCCAGCCCCAGCCAAAAAAAAAAAAAAAAAAAGTTCTTTGAATCAAAATGGAGTCGGTGATATTTGTTTGTTTATTTATTTGTTTATTTATTTATTTATTTTTGAGAAAGAGTTTCACTATGTCACTGTCAGTAGAGTGCTGTAGCGTCACAGCTCACAGCAACCTCCAACTCTTGAACTTAGGTGATTCTCTTGTCTCAGCCTCCCAAGTAGCTGGGACTACAGGTGCCTGCCACAATGCCTGGCTATTTTTTTGTTGCAGTTTGGCTGGGGGTGGGTTTGGACCTACCACCCTCGGCATATGGGGCTGGCACCCTACTCACTGAGCCACAGGCACTGCCCTCGCCTGGCTATTTTTTGTTGCAGTTCCCATTATTGTTTAGCTGGTCCAGGCCGTGTTTGAACCTGCCATGCTCAGTGGATGTGGCTGTTGACGTAACCACTGTACTCAGCCACTGAACCATTGATTCTGAGAACTTTCATGGATGTAACAGACGATCCGTGATTACTTATAGAATAAAAAGGTACATCTGGGGCTTGATGCCTGTGATTCAGAGGCTAGGGCACCAGCCACACACACTAGAGCTAGCTGGTTCAAATACAGCCCAGGCCTGGCAAACATCAATGACAACTCCAACCAAAAAATAACCGGGCATTGTGGTGGGCGCCTATAGTCCCAGCTACTAGGGAGGCTGAAGCAAGAGAATTGCTTGAGCCCAAGAGTTTGAGGTTGCTGTAAGCTTAGATGTCACAGCACTCTACCAAGGGTGACCAAGTGAGACTCTGTCTCAAAAATAAAATAAAATACTAAAAATATTTCATAATTGCCTCTCAGCCTTTTGGCTAAGATCAAGTACAAAAATATTTCACCATATAGCTCAGCACCTGTAGCACGTGGTTACGGTGCCAGCCACATACACTGAGGCTGGTGGGTTCCAACCTGGTGAGGGCCACCTAAACAACAATGACAACTGCAACAAAAAATAGCAGGGAATTGTGGTCGGTGCCTGTGGCCACAGCTACTTGGGAGGCTGAGACAAGAGAATCACTTAAGCCTAAGAGTTTGAAGTTGCTGTGAGCTGTAACACCACAGCACTCTACTGAGGACAACATAGTGAGACTGTCTCAAAAAAAA
>CAUYQV010122918.1:0-48174 GCA_963574575.1 Galagoides demidoff | reverse complement strand
GCCATGTACACACAAGGTGGCAGGTTCGAATCCCCAGCCCGGACCGCCAAACAACAATGATGGCTGCAACCAAAAAATGGCCGGGTGTTGTGGCGGGCGCCTGTGGTCCCAGCTACTTGGGAGGCGGAGGCAGGAGACTTGGTTGAGCCCAGGAGTTGGAGGTTGCTATGAGCTGTGATGCCATGGCACTCTACCCAGGGGGATAGCTTGAGGTTCTGTCTCAAAAAAAAAAAAATTGTTTATTTTGGGGGATTTTGAATAATTATTTTGAAAAACCTGTTTACATCTTGAGTAGTTTTGTTGAGACTCTTTCATGGTGAGTTCTGCCTCACTGTGCTTAGCAAGCAGGGCAGTGTAAGATATCGGAGTTGTTCTACAGTGTGATTTCAAATATACTATAAAAATAATTAAATAAGTCTACTACATCTGTTAAGAATGCCCCAGTGTGAGTAGAATCTTTTTTTCTTTTTCTTACATATACATGTGTTCATTAGGTTTCCACTTTTGCCTTCACAGAATTAAAAAGGCTAAATTTAATGGCAATAACAGTGTTTAACATAAGGACTGAGAACGAAAACCTCATAAAGAACAAATAAAGATAAATACATTCAGAAAAGAAATCAGACGATTGCTGCAACAAAATATTAAGCTATAATAATAATAATGCAAAGAAAGTAACATTCACATTGTCAGATAGGAGTATGTCTGTTATAGAATACTTTGATCAGTTAACTTCTTATTTTGTTTTTTTCAAAGTCTCAAAAAATATTAGTTGTCTATTAAATTATAATATTATATTTATAAATATTAGTTGTCTATTTTTTTAATCTTTTTTTTCTTTAAGTTAAATTTATGGAGACCTGGGAAATGCTCTTTCAACCCTGATTCATGTTTTTATTTCATTGGGAATCAGATTACCTGTAATTGTTCTTAGAATCATCATAACATGTAATTTTTAGAATGTTTAAAAGCTGGTGCTTAGGGGAACCTTAGGATCATCTACTTCATGTCTTGGCATATGTGGGAGTGTTTTCCATGACAGTGATTTTCAAACTTCTGTTGTGAACTCTTCTGAGTTAATTATTTAAAAAAAAATATATTAGAATTTATTTTTATTTTAGGACACATAGGAAATGTAGGTTATTGTCAAACATTTGATTCAGGGATTCTGAAGTAAAAAAAAAAATTAAGCATAAAGACAGGTAGTTTGAGATTTGTAATTTAGAAATGGAATGAGTTTACTTTTCCCCCAAAGGACACATGGATGAATGGTGTCATGAATGGACTTTCCTTGTTCTGTTTATTACTGTCATTGTAATATGCCAGATGTCACTCATGTGACTAAACTGAGTTCAGAGTTGCATAAGCAGCACTTCTAAATACTATGGTCTTAAAGCAATAGACTTTAGTGTAATAAAGATTATAAGGTGGCCGGGTGTGGTGGCTTATGCCTGTAATCCTAGCACTCTGGGAGGCAGAGGTGGGAGGATCACTTGAACTCAGGAGTTTGAGACCAGCCTGAGCAAGAGCAAGTCCTGGCTAGTCTTTACCAAAACATACTCTGTCTCAGAAAAAAAAAAATTAAGCAGGTGACATGGCAGGCCCTGTAGTCCCAGCTACTTGGGAGGCTGACGCAGGAGGATCACTTGAACCTAGGAGTTTGAGATTACAGTGAGCTGTGATGGTGCCATCAGAGTGAGACTCCATCTTAAAAAAAAGATTATAAGGTATTTTGTATTGATTTTTTTATTGCTGTGCAACAAGTTATCACAAATTTAGCAACATAAAGCAGACAACGCATATTTATTATGTCTCACTTTCCATGGATCAAGAGTCTACGTACAGGGTAGCAGGAACCTCTGTGCCATTCCCATAAGGATGCAATCAAGGTGTCACCTGGGACTGTAATTCTCCCCTGGGGCTCGCTGTCTTCTCCTGAGGTCATGCAGGTTGTCGGCAGAATTCAGGTTCTTGTGGTTGCGTGAGTGAGGTGCCCATTTTCTTGTTAGCTGCTGTCTGGGCACTGTTCCTAAAGGAATCTTCTCTGCACACAGTTCACAACATGACTGCAGTCCTGCGGGACCATGTCTAAGACTTCACTTTCGTTAAAAGGCTCACCTGTCTAAGTAGATCAGGCCAGTTCCCCTTTGATGAATTCCAGGTCAACTGGTTAGTGAGTTGGAAGTCGTATCTTGGAGTGTGACACAGGTTCCACAAGGGGCTGGAAGTATATGTGGGGGAGGATCATTGGGGATCATCTTAAAATTCTTCTGACCACATTTTCCTTACAAAAATTAAGTGTCCCTTATAGTCTCTTGTTTTGGCTTTGACCTGTCACTTGGTTGGGAGATGACAAATCATGTCTTATCTTAGTGTTTGTGGTAGGAGTTATTTTCCTTCCTGGTAAAAATTGTTATCAATAACTTATATGCATTAGTTTAGAATCAGAATTTTAGCTTGCACAATACTATGTATCATTCATTCTTTTGAAATGAGGAGAGATGAAATGACAAGTCATCTTCCCCTTCACAGAGTGATTATAAATATGTATGCCTGGGATCAATTATGTATTACTCTCAGGGTAGAGCACATAATATCAGTTTTTCTCATAGTTTAAGAAACATACTCTATTATTAAGCATAGTATGAGACCCACCCTTCCCCAAGAGCATATGTGGTTTCATTTGGGAAGAACTTTATAGGGAAGTTTTTGAAAATTCTGTATATTGGGATATAATAAAAAAAAAAGTTAGATGGTATTAGCAACTTACTGGTTTCAGGATGAGAGTTGAAATATCATCTAGTTATTACAGCTCTTATTCTGAGATTACTTTTTCTTCTTTTATTCCTCCCCTCTTGAATCTTCTATTTTCCTTCAAATTTTTAAAACAAAAATGAAGTGTTAATCAAATCTATCTTCCTTCCTTCCCTTCCCTTCCCTTCCCTTCCCTTCCACCTTCCAGGTAGCTAGGATTGGAGGTGTGCACCACCATCCATAGCTAATTTTTCCTATTTTTGGCAGAGATGGGGTCTCATTCTTGCTTAGTCTGGTCTTGAATGCCTAACTTCAACCTATCCTTTGGCCTCTGCCTCTCAGAGTGCTAGGATTACAGCCCTGAGCCACCAGGTTTGGCAAAATCTTTTATATTACAAGAATTTATAGAAGTAGTAATAATTCAATAGACTAACAAAGATGATGCTTTTTAAACTTTGCATTATCATTTATTATATATTTAACAAAAAAATCCATTATATATATATATCATAAATTACATCTCTACTTGAGAAAGAGAGTGGGACAGGGCAGTGCCTGTGGCTCAAAGGAGTAGGGCGCTGGCCTCATATGTGGTGGGTTCAAACCCAGCCCCGGCCAAAAACTGCAAAAAAAAAAAAAAGAAAGAAAGAAAGAAAGAGAGTGGGACAGTGACTTGCTTGTGAGGGGCCAGAACACTGTAGGGACCTCGGTGACTTTGCAATAGCTGGTGAGCCTCATTTCCTGAGACGAACCCTGATTTGGCCAGGATTTTGACAGGAAAAAGATGATAACACCTGGACAAGATAATTGAGGACAGTGTAGTAGAGAACAGGTGATGTCAAAGGCGACCCCCAAGGGACACGGCAGTGTACTCTGGTGTTGGTAATTGTAGGGGGACCACTACATCTCTAGCTGTCTGGTAGGAGCCGTGACCTTTGTTGAAAGGACACAGCCCATGAAGGAACCTGGTGGGGAAGGAACTATAATGATAAGTGCCCTGACCTCGTCCTCTCCTGCCCTATAGTGTCTTACTGATCTCTTCCAATGCTGAGACTCATGGAAAGCCTGAGGGCAGGTCCATCACTGCAGTCCAGGACAGTCTTCCAGGGCCCAGCGTCAGCTGACAATGGGAAAGAATCAACCTGGAGGAAGAAACCAAAAATTATTTGGGAGAGATAAATAATTATCTCTAGTGTGCCCTTGGCTAGCATATTTCATCTTGCGGAAACCAGGGTGTTCATTTTAGAGCAGCCATTCTCAACCTGTGGGTCGTGACCCCTTTGTGTGTCCAATAACCCTTTCACAGGGGTCACCTAAGACAATCCTGCATATCAGATATTTACATGGCAATTCATAACAGTAGCAAAATTACAGTTATGAAGTTAGCAATGAAAATAATTTTATGGTTGGGGATCACCATAACGTGAGGGACTGTATTAAAGGGTCATGGCATTAGGAAGGTTGCAAACCACCATTTTAGAGGATAATGTATTAGCTGGGATACCTTCTGATATCATAAGATTTATAAAGCATCTGTAAATTCTAGCAACTCTTATGCTGGTGCTCCTGCTCCAAAGTACTGTATCATAACCAGGGAACAAATTCACTTTTAAGTGCTGTTGTTTTTGTTTTGCCTGAACTGACTTTTTCTCTCTTCCCTTCTCCGTCTGGGAAATTCTAATAAAAAACCCAGGTCAGATACACTTTCCTGAATGCAGCTTTTTCCTGTTCCTCCCCTGTGGCTAATCTTTTTTTCTACTTCTCCTTTGCGTACAATATTCCGTTGACCATGTGTTTAATTTTCTTCTAGCTCACCCACCCACCCATGGTAATATCTCTCAAGTTGTTTTAGTATAAAAACTTTTTACCTTACACACTGGTCTTTGCTAGGTTCCCCACAGGGGTGTGTTGACTAAATGAAGTTTTCTGACCTTCGGGGTTATTGCTATATGCTACCACATACAGCCACCAGCAACAAGGGAGTTTTATAAGCGCTTTGGAAAGTAAGCAGGTGGGTCACGCTGGCATTTAAGTACTTCATTTTCTCCCTCTGTCTGTTTTTGGACTAGAAGCCTTTCTATTTCTGGGAGAAAGGCTAAAGAAAAAGGCCTCAGAATTTCCGAAAGGATTAATTACAGTGATGCAGAGGATGAGAATTTTTCCCAAGTCCAGAATTTGGCTAATTCCTTTTTTATTTTGTCAGCCTGTATATACACACTATTGCATTGTAGTTCTTTAAACATCTGGTATTCAGCAGAGGGAGTGGCCCAATATTGTCATACTGCCCCCTATGAACAATACTAGTTTCCTTAATTAAGAAAAGAGCTTCTCTCAATGTGCAGCATCCTTAACTGAACTGTGGGGATAAAAAGGTAAGAGACATTGGAATGGAAGTTAGAGGAAGACAGTCCTGTCCCATCATCCTTTTTCTCCCACTTCCTCCCCTGCTTAGACAGTATAGGAACTTATAGGAAAGTTCCTTATAGGAAATACATCTTTTGTTTTCCAAGTGTTGTAGCAAGCCAGAGACGGAGTAGCTTAGTCTGGCATTGCAGTCCCATGAAGCATTAACCCTATGCTCTGAGTATTAAGCATTTTAATAGAAAATAGATAGATTTGGCTCGGCGCCTGTAGCTCAGTGAGTAGGGCTCTGGCCACATACAACGAGGCTGACGTGTTCAAGCCTGGCCCGGGTCTGCTGAACAACAGTGACAACTGCAACAAAAAAATAGCCAGGTGTTGTGGCGGGCGCCTATAGTCCCAGCTACTTGGGAGGCTGAGGTAAGAGTGTTACTTAAGCCCAGGAGTTTGAGGTTGCTGTGATCTGTGACACCACGGTACTCTAGCCAGGGTGACATAGTGAGACTGTCTCAAAAACTAAAAAAAAAAAGAAAAAGAAAACAGACAGATTTGTAAAAATATTTTTATGGTATTGAGTAAGAGTAAACTTAAGTCAAGTGGACTACACAGAGATGAAGCAGTAGGCTACATAGCTAATTACATAGATTAGGTTAAGATTTCTGATTGCTTTTCAAAGTGGTTCATCATTAATGGATTAAAAGTGAGGTTCTCCTCTCTATCTCTGTCAGTCATGGAAATATATATTTCCTTAGTCCCTGGAACACACTCCTACATTTCATTGTTCTTAGTGTTTTTACTGAATTAATCTCTTTAATGGTATTACTGAAATGTGTTTCTTTAATGTTGAAAAGATACTTCCTTCTCAACAACCATCATTATAATTAAAGATCCATTTGGGGGAGAGGAATTTCTTCTTGTGGGCCTAGTTACTTATTATTTACACAGTGCTTGATCTCTTAGGAAACAATTCAGCAAGTCCCAAATGGTCTAACAAATTCCTATGGTGTGTCAGAAACTGTTTTCTAGAACAGAAGGTGGAGAGTTAAAGTAGGGCAGATGCTTCCTTGATGTGGTATCTACTAACTGGAATGAGCCAGAGGAGGATTGAAAGAGAGAAACCCCGGTGGCTCAGTTGTGTTGACAAAATGATAGCTGTCCTAATTTGGGGGAAAGGGAAGGAGGAAATTAGTAAAATATAATTAACATTAAGAAATAAAATCGAACACTAATAAGTAGCATCCAGTTTAATGATCATCCAAAACATTATAAAATGAGATAAAGGCAAAATGTCTACCCAGGGGATAGATGTGTTGGGGTTTTGTAGGAAGAACAAAGATGCCAACAAGGTGCCAAGCGGACTAGTTACAAATCGGTGTAAGTAAAAGAACCACATACAGTGGGAATCAGGTCAGATTAATGAGTAAACTGGAGAACTACCGCAGTCGCGTGGGGATGAGATCAGAATAACTCAAGCAAAAACAGACAATTTACAAAGACGTCTAGGCAATGGAAAAATTTGCCATATCTATGAAACCGTAGATTAAGGACAATAGTGCTTTCTAACAGGACAAGTAATAAGCAGTGGCCAACTGGAAAAAGGAACCCATTTCTTTGATTTGTGGGGGAGATACCTTAACAAACCCATGAGCAAAAGAAAGGCTTATCCCTAGTGATGTTTTTCCTCAGAATAGAAGAGGTCGGGGTGGAACTTCAGCATATAGTACTACGAAAACTGTATGAGTTTAAAAATATACACTGAATTGTCTGTATACTTGGGGTCAGATTATTGAGTGATGTTGGTGCCAGTCTTCTAATTTTGAAAAAAAAAAAGGGGGTGCCTGCACAAGTCGTGGGAGGTTATAAATCATAATGGCATATGCATATTTATTTTCCTTAGGTCAGCATTACTTCAGGAACTACAAATCACTCATGAATCATTTGCCAACATTCTAGTCACTAGCATTCAATTCAATTTAATTCAGAGTAAGGACAAATTGTACCATAACAATTTAATCCCCTGCTTTAAACAAGTATGTTACTCAGGAATTTGGTTCTATTACTATCTTAATGAGATTTCCTTACTGGTTATGTATAGATGGAAAAAAAATGACAGTAATATTGAAAGAATAAAACTTCTCATTCGGCTCCTCCGAGCCTCTATACCAGTGGTCCCCAACCTTTTGGCACCAGGTACTGGTTTCTGGAAGACAAATTTCCTGTGGATCCAGGGTGGGAGGATGGTTTTAGGATGATTCCAGTGCAGCACATCCTGCCTCAGATCAGCAGGCTTTAGATTCTCATGAGGTGTGTGCAACCTGGATCCCTCCCATGCTCAGTTCACTGTAGGGCTTGGACTCCTATGAGAATCTAATGCCACTAGTTATCTGACAGGAGGCAGCGCTCAGGTGGTGATGAGAGTGACGGGGAGAGGCTGTAAATACAGATGAAGCTTTGCTTGCTCAGCCTGACACTTTCCTCCTGCTGGGCAGCCAGCTTCCTAATAGGCCATGACGGGTACTAGTGTGCAGCCTGGGGGGTGAGGACCATAGCTCTTACTGATAAAAATAGCAGGATGATTAAGTCTTGATTATGTATTACTGTGAAAAGACTAATTTTGAGATTATGACTTTTCCTTGTGAATGGAGGTATAAAAATATTCAGCTTGATTTACCTGTGTAGGAATATATGTTCCTATACTTGTATGTACATGTATAGGTACATAAACGTATGCAGGTAATGTTTACCACTGTATTAAATATAAAACTACTACATCAAGAATAGAAGTATACTTTCCTAAAGACTCAAGTTATCCAAAGGGTGTTTAAAAAATATAGCAATAGTTTGGGTAGCCACAGAGTAAAGCATGGATCCTTTTCATTCATTCATTCATTCATTCATTTATTTATTTATTTATTTATTTATTTATTTATTTATTTATTTTTGAGACAGAGTCTCACTATGTCACCCTTGGTAGAGTGCCCTGGCATCACAGTTCACAAAATCCTCAAGCTCTTGGGTTTAAGCGATTCTCTTGCCTCAGCCTCCCAAGTAGCTGGGACTACAGGCACCTGCTACAATGCCCAGCTATTTTTTTTGTAGCTATTTTATTGTTTTTAGCAGGCCCATGCCGGGCTCAAACCTGCCAGCCCCGGTGTATGTGGCCCGTGCCCTAACCTAAATCATGCATTCTTTAATACGTTAGAAGTCCCAAACTGATTTAGGATGTTACGATGCCTGTGAGGAAACTGACTTGGAGAATTTTCAAGTAGTGCTATAACAACAACACTTTATAGCTATATAGGCTTTCATTGCCACATATTATCTCATTTGTTCAAGATGCTATCAGGTGCATGTGGCAATAATAATATTTCATAGACATTTTATAGATAAAGATATGGAGGCTGAGAGAGTGATTTGCCAAAGGCCACAGCTAGTATGTGTTAAGACCTGTGAGGAGAATTAATTTTTACTCTATTTACAAGCTAGCAAGCTAGTATGTTACTGTTTCATGGTCAATGGCAGAAGACACAAGACCTCTGAATGAGAGAGCAAGGACTTTTATTACTCAGAGTGCAATTTGTAGCAAGCATCATGGGCCTCATGTTGATTTGAACTAGTTCCACGTTCCTTTCCTATCCTTTGGGGGCAGTGCAGAGATACCTATTGCACAGATGCTGGGCAGGCAGTGGGGCTTTGGGGAGCACCCAGCTTGGAGAGTGACTGCTTTTGTAGTAAGCAGAAGCAAGCTAGTTCTCTGTCAGGTGGAAGACATTCCCTCATCCTTAAAGGTTAACTGCTTGCTGCAAACACAACCTTGAAAAATGATGCGTGAAAAGAGCAGTCAGGGTCTTGCATTCTTGGCATACCCAGCAGGAATGTGCAGGGACACCAGGTCTGGTGGTAGATTCTTAACATATGTCTCATAGCATACGTCAGAATTGAAGTGCAAATTCGGTTTTGCTGAGTTCTGTTACTAAAATTTTGGTTGAAAGGTTGCAGTATAAGCCTTCCCCCGAAAATATATTTGCTTATTTATTTTTCTATTCTGTTCAGGACATCTAGAAACTAGTCTTCCTGACTTGTTTATTAATAGCATGTTCAGTTACTAAAACCAGTTTTGGTTATTATGAAAGGCAAATAAAAAGAGGCAGGGCCCAATTTTAGGAAATTTACTGAATTCAGTATATTCTGAATCAGAATCTCCTCTAATCTTCACTAGCTCCTGCTACAACGAAGAGCCATAATACTGTTTTCCTAAAGGAAAACCTTTATCCCTATTGCCATAGCAATGTCTTCTACAAAAGGTGAAGGATGCACGTGGGAACCTTGAAGAAATGAGAGAGTGGTGGAGCTAGTGGTCAGTATAGTGAATGGTAAGGAAAAAGTATAGGTGATTGCTACCTTTTAAAAGCTAGCAAAGGGAACCTTTGTTTTTCTTGAAGGATTAATTAAACTAGAATTTGAACTTGGAAAAAACTTCAGTGATATTAAATCCACGTTTCTCATTTCTTAGATGAGAAAGTTGAAGTGCAGAATGATTAACTGGGTGTCCAAGAGCAGGTTTCTAGTGGCAGAGCACAGCGATGTCAGTCAGGTTGTTGTAATTATCGTATGTCAGATATTAGAACTCTCCCTCCTCACCTAGTGTAATTTGTAGGAGTCAGTCAGTGAATATCTATGAGGTTACTTTGTTTTATTAATGAAGAAATAATATATATTCCCTGTCTTCAAAGAATGCTTTACTAGTGGAGAAACAATATTCAATTTTTATCCATAGCTGTTTTCTTTAAGAAGCAATTTCAAATATATCTAGTTATATGATATATGTTTAGCAGCCCAAAAGGCTATTTTATTTCTTACTGTTAATACTAAGTGAAATGTTGACATGAATGCTTTCGTAGTGTTGGGATTAGATAAGAGTGTTTAATAGCCTTATATTTTATATAAAAATCTATAGAGTGGCACCTGTGCCTCAAGGAGTAGGGCGCCAGCCCCATATGCTGGAGGTGGTGCGTTCAAACCCGGCCCTGGCTGAAAACTAAAAAAAAAAAATCTATAAAACATAGAATGTTTTATATAAAAATATTCAGAAGGATGGTATTTCAAAATATTCAAAGTTATAAATGTATAGTTTTTTTAACTTTCTTTTTCTTCAGAAAAGAGATTATGTATTACTTTATACATAATCTCAAGTAATAGTTTTGAAATTAAGATTTGTAGCTATGTAAATTTCAAACTCATCATTTATAAAGCAGGTGAATTGGCTCAGGCTGGGACTTCATCTGAGAATTCTTGGCTTGAGTATAAATTTGGGGATTTGAGAGTTTAAAACAGTAATTTTTGAAGAGGAATTGAAGAGACAAATGTATCCTTAACCTTTGAAGTATGGTCAACCTCCAATTATCTGCATGTGTGGGAGACCACCCCCTCCTAGGTGAGACTATCTCAGACCTGCTGGGAAATTGCCATTGCCTGGATCTAGGAGAAAAGGGTTCTGCCTCTCTTGTTGGCTCTTAACCACGCTCTTTCCTTGAGCCATGCAAATGGATGGAATTGGGCATCATCCTCATTTCAGACAGAATCCTCTTCATCATTAACACAAATAATAATCAGATGAGCGGAAGTAGGGTGATTAAATTAAAGACATTCTGAGTGACCCTGGTGTTCTAAAATTGGCTGTCAGATCTGAAGTCCAAGTGGCTTCTCTGGACATTTTCTTTGTTATCTTGAAGTGAAATGAAAAGTATCTTAATAGTCATACAAGTTAGTCTATGGTTGTAATAATCATTTATTTAAAATTAGTGAGGTACTGATTTTAAGCAGTGGCCCAGTGCTCATTTTCATTAGAGGGTCTTGATTATTTTTATCCGTTTATTTTTATTTTTATTTTTTTGAGACGGAGCCTCAAGCTATCCCCCTGGGTAGAGTGCCATGGCATCACAGCTCATAGCAACCTCCAACTCCTGGGCTCAAGCGAGTCCCCTGCCTCCGCCTCCCAAGTAGCTGGGACCACAGGTGCCCGCCACAATGCCCGGCTATTTTTTGGTTGCAGCCATCATTGTTGTTTGGCGGGCCTGGGCTGGGGATTTGAACCCGCCACCTTAGGTGTATGTGGCTGGCGCCTTAGCTGATTGAGCCACAGGCGCTGAGCCTTTTTATCTGTTTTGTACATGGGATTTGTTAAGCTTTATAGACTGGTAAAGCAGCTTTCAGTCTGGTAGAGAATAAAGACCTGGAGTTGATGGAGTAGTTTTCAGGAGACAAAACAGCCTGAGCTCAGATAGGACTTTATTTTGGAATGCAGAGTTTGTGGGAATGTTGAAAGGGAGTGATATCTAAACAGGGAGTGAAAACATGAAATGTCAGTCTGGAAAAAAAGACGGAATTTGAGAGAGTGGAGAAGACTATTCAGGAAAAGGGAATAGTATATTTAAAGGTATAGAAGCAAGAGAGAACATAGATTGTTAGTAAAACTGATTGAAATAAAAAACCCTGTCATCACTACCACCAGCAGAAATCCTTGAATGCAAAGACAGCTCCTGGCAAAAGCAGGAGGAGTTAGGGATGCAGTGAAGGGTTTTAATGACTCAGTCAAGTTCACATTTTACAAAATCACTGATACTGCAGTGTGTGGAATAGATCCGTGGGCTCAAGAGTTGACACAGGCTGACCGATGAGGAGACTTTTGCAATATTCTAAGTTAGAGATAATGATGGCCTTGATTAGGGCGGAGCTGATGGGGAAAGAAAGAACTTGGTGACCTGAAGAGGTATTTCAGAGATAATTAATAGTTCTTAGACATAAATTAGATGGGTGGAATAGGGAAGCGGGAGGAATTGACAATGAATTGAAGGTGTTCGTGGCTTTCTTTTCTCTGCTTGGCAACAGTCAAGATAGCAATTCTCCAAAAGATTGTGGTTTTTGTTAGGGATTGTTCCTCCTGACTAGAGGAAGTAAGATAGGAGAAGAGGAGTTTAGAAAGAAGAGAATATTAACTTTTGAGAAACACTACTCATCAAGATTGTGTAGAACTAGAACACCCCAGCTGCTACTCCCATGGGCTGTTGTTATAGTCTCTGTATGTAGTTTCTTATAAGAACCTCTTTATTTGTTATAGTATCATTTTATATGTATAGAAGTACATAAATATCATTTCCTTTTTTTTCTTTTTTATAATACAGTATCATGTATTTATATAGTGTTAACTCTAAAAGGAATCCTGGAAGTTATAGTTTTCCTCCACAGTTGAGGAAATCGGAAATTTGGGAAAAGAGCGACTAATGTAAGTGGTATGACAAGTACTGGAACTCAGGTCTCCTCACGGCCACTGCCGTGCACCTGCCATAGGACCTGGCTACGCATGGGTTATTATGTTCTACCAAAGCAAATAAACAAAGCTGAAGACTTTGTCAAAGAAAAACGCCAACATCACACAGGAAGGGAAATAATTGCATAAATAAATATATTGTTTACTTGACTTTTTTTTTTTTTAAGAGTACAAAATCCTATTTTGAGATGACCAGGTTTGCAGAAGTTCAGTATCTTCTGAGTATTGTCCTTCCTATCCTTCCATTAACTTTTTATCTTGATGGACTAGAAAGAGTTCACAGTTGAGAGTTCTGGACTTAGGTTGGCTTTCTCTCTAATAAATAGGGGGAGCTTCTTCTACCTTGATAGATATGAGGGATTTTTTTTTTTCTTTTAATCTCAGAAAATAAGAATGTGGGTACAGATTTCTTTAAAATCTATTCCTTGCTTGCTCTTTCTTTCTCACTTTTTGTTTTTTGTCTCTGGTTGCCTTGTTTTTCTTCCTTAAACTGCTTCTCTTCTCCGTGGCAGATAAGACTCTCTTAAAATCCTGGCAACATAATTCAATGGTGGTTAAGCCTGGGATAGTCCTTTTTATTTATAGGGTATGTGGAGGGTGTGGTGCTCTGTTCATCCAAGGGGGGGGGGAGGGCAATCAATAAAAATTTGCTGCGTTTTGGAGAGAAAATATTAGAACTGCTGTCTGTGTTTATTTTTAATTTCTTTCTTTACAAAATTCTGCTTTTGTATATATTGTCTCCCCTCCATATTTGTGGGTTCCATATCCATGGATTCAACCAGCTGCATATCAAAATACTCGGGAAATAGAGAATGGATGGTTGCATCTGTACTGAACATATATAAACTTTTCATGCATAGACTTTTATTCCTAAATGATGCAGTATGGCAACTATTTACATTGTTACTTGGTAATAAGTAATCGAGAGATAATTTAAAGTATATGGGAAGTTGTGCTTGGGCTATATGCAAATAATATGCCATTTTGTATAAGGGACTTGAGCATCCATGGATTTTGGTATCTGCAGAGGGTCCTGGGATCAATTCCCTGTGATACTGAGGGACAACTGTATTTCAATAAGTGATAGCTCAATATAGTAGTATATACATATTATTTATAAATGAGTAGGTATACATTATGGGAATAGACTTAGATACAGTAAGCTGACAGAAGGTAATAGTCAAATAACTTTGCAAACTACTGGTGAAGAGTTTGCAAAAAAGGTAAGTCACAGACATCATCAGGACATTAAGATAAATGTTCTTAATTTTTCATTTTTGCATACTCTTACCACTGGAAATAAAGACCAGAAATCTAAAACAATGATCATAATGAACACCATTTGGGTAAAAGAATTTACTTAACTAAGTATCTAGCTCCTAGAGAGTTGAGGAGAAGCATTCACCTGGATTAGCAGCTAATTGTAAGATGAATTTTAATCCTGTTCATGATTTCGGGGATTGTTAAGTAAGTTGCCTCATAATACTGAAATTCTTTGTTATAATTCAGTGAAACTTTTCAACTGAAGGAGCAGGAGGTGATCCCATTAGTGATTTTTAAAGAGATTTGGCCAAGACATTTGAAGTCCTATTTCCTGAAGCGTTTTCCTTTTTTGCTGTTTACTTTATTGTGTTGTATTTTTGTGATTGTTTCTTACAGAATAAGACCACAGCTTGCCAAAGAGAAGATAGAAGGATGCCATATTTGTACATCTGTAACACCGGGAGAACCTCAGGTTTTTCTAGGGAAAGATAAAGCTTTCACTTTTGATTATGTGTTTGACATTGAGTCTCAGCAACAGCAGATCTACACTCAGTGTATAGAAAAACTAATCGAAGGCTGCTTTGAAGGCTACAATGCTACGGTTTTTGCCTATGGACAAGTAAGTGCCATATTATTTTCACAGAAGTTACAACTTTTCCAAAGTGTCACTTCAGTAGCACTTTTCTTCTTGTCTCTTAAGTTTGTGTTGAAGTTGAACACTTATTTTTTTTTTTCTGTTCATTTTTTTTAGACTGGAGCTGGCAAAACATACACCATGGGAACAGGATTTGATGTTAACATCATTGAGGAAGAACAGGGTATCATTTCTCGTGCTGTTAAACATCTTTTCAAGAGTATTGAAGAAAAGAAACACACAGCCATTAAAAATGGGCTTCCTCCTCCTGATTTCAAAGTGAATGCCCAATTCTTAGAGGTAATAATCTAAATATGCCATTATTTTCTTTAAAATTTTGTCCTCAGGGCTGTGAGTACTTATGCTTTTATACTCTTGGCTTCCAGGACAGTGCCTGGTATGTAGTCCTCAATAAATGTTGTTGGGGTATATTAACATTAGATAATAGGGAATAAGCATTCTCGTAGGCAATGATGTTGGCGTTTACCATTGTAAACACTTAACCAGTGTCCACAGAGTAAATGTTTATTTCAGAACGCCTCATTATGAAGAGATAAAGATAAATTACTGTTGTAATGTAGATAGGCTTACAAGGTGGTGGGAACTCAGTAACTAAGACCAAAAAGCAGGAGGACAATATGAGAAATAATATAGTTGAAGATGTAGCCCTGATCCGGCTTGTATACCAAAGGTTGCATCCTGGTCAGGTTTGGATTCCTTTCAGGTAGTCTGGTCTGTGGGAGAGAAATGATGGTAGGAGAACATCTGGGGTTTGAGCAATATTGCAGCTAGGTGGAGGGTGGCAGAATTCTGGGGTTTTGGTCCAAAGAGTGTTCTAGTTTGGATCACCTGTTCCATGGGCTAGTCATTTTGGTCACTGATGAAACATTTTATTCAGCTTTAACTTAGCACAAAGTAGAAAACTTAATTAATGTTAGCTTTTTGGTTTGATTGGACATCCTCATTTAGTGAAAATGATGGAGAATTTAACTATGTGTTTCTGTAAAAAAGAGAAGATAAGTGATGATAGAAAAAGAAAAGAAACAATGTTCTTTCTTCTTCCCTTTCACCGTTGCCAAAATGTTGGTAGGCATTGTGGCTTTGAAGCATATTGTCAGAAAAAAAAAGGTGTGCGTGTCCTGACTTTTAAGGAGGTAGCTGGATCTTGTCAGCCACTATTAATACAGAAACAATAATATTGTTGTTGAACTTGCAGACTTGCTAAATGTTAATTTTTAGATACACTAAGAAGGGTCGTAGCTAAAACTGCTGAAGTAGTAAAAATTCTTAAAATATTCTTTAAGCTTAAGATTTGTCTACATGGTACGTGTTTCTTAGAGTTTGCTTGTATTTGTAGGTATTTACTTACCTGTTACAAAAGATTAGTAGGTCACGTTAGCTAGTCTCCAGCCTATTAGTTGTTCTTACTCTTACAAGTTCTTACTCTTACAAGTCTATGATTTGATTATATTCATAATAATAATTGCCTGATTCCTTTAATGCGTTATTTTGAAGATATATGTGTCATTTTAAAGAATTTTTGAAATATATTTGAAAGATGACACTATGTGTGTTTCAACAACTACCAATTTCTGCTGAAATTAAACTTCTGACATTTCTTTTTGATAGCTCTATAATGAAGAGGTCCTTGACTTGTTTGACACCACCCGTGATATTGATGCAAAAAATAAAAAATCAAATATAAGAATTCATGAAGACTCCACTGGAGGAATTTATACTGTGGGCGTCACAACACGTACTGTGAATACAGAATCAGAGGTGACATTTCCGTTGTAGTTAAAATAGAGCACAGTTAACTTTATTTAAATAGTCAGCTTTGCCGACAGTCTCTTAAGAATCAAGATAGGAGATTTGTACCTTTAAGCATGACATGGAGTTAAACTCTTGTCTTCTTTCCTCATATTTTTTATCAAGATACTGTTATAACAATGTCAGTTATGATAAAGTCAGTACATTTGTCATAGCACCCAAAGAATCCAAAACAGTGTATGAATAGTTTTCTGTTACAGCTAGACAAAGAGGGATAGACAATTGATGGTGAGGGATGAGACTATTATTTTTGTTGTTGTTGTTGAGACGGAGCCTCAAGCTATCCCCCTGGGTAGAGTGCCATGGCATCACAGCTTATAGCAACCTCCAACTCCTGGGCTCAAGCGAGTCTCCTGCCTCCGCCTCCCAAATAGCTGGGACCATAGGCGCCTGCCACAATACCCGGCCATTTTTTGGTTGCACCCATCATTGTTGTTTGGCGGGCCCGGGCTGGGGATTCGAACCGGCCACCTTAGGTGTATGTGGCTGGCGCCTTAGCCGATTGAGCCACAGGCGCCGAGCCACTATAATCTTTTTGTACTTTTTGCTGTAGTATATAGGACTATATCATGGCTCCTTAAAGGAGACTAATAAACAAAATTACAAAAAAAAAATCTTAACAGAAGATTCAGAAGAGCTTGAGTAATTCAAGTTATGGCTCAGCGTGTACCAAAGTATTCTGCTGTAACAGTTTGGAACGGAAGCCGCAAACGTCAGCGAGTGGCAAACAATGGAATCTCAGTGTTTTCTTCCATTTAAAAAAATAATACACTATTATACCAAGAAGTTCAGCTCAAAAAGTAACTGTAACTAACATAATAATATGAAAATCCACATCTTTTTAAGTCCCTTAACTTGGTGGGCTTTAGCCATGAGCTCAGACTTTGGATTATATAATATCTTATTTAAGCGAAAGGCATCCATAAAGCTTAAAATAGTTTTCTAGACGACAATTTATCGCACACGAACTTTACAGACACCCTGCATTATTCTTCTTCCCCTTTTCTAGATGATGCAGTGTTTGAAGTTGGGCGCTTTATCCAGGACCACTGCTAGTACCCAGATGAATGTTCAGAGCTCTCGTTCACATGCCATTTTTACGATTCACGTGTGTCAAACCAGAGTATGTCCCCAAATAGACACTGTGAGTAATAGGTTCTAATTTCTTAAATGTCCAGCCTTTATCTGCCTAAAACCACATGAATCCTGGGAAAATAGATCGAGCCAAATTCAATTTGTTCAATCATCCTTTTTCCTAATTTCCTTTTCTGATCCCAGTTAAGTTGTCTGACTAAGATTTTGAAATAAAAAAATTAGATCTGTATCTGTAACAAACACCAGAAAGCATACTGTGGCCATAGGAGATGAATGTAGTCACCCAAGACACTTTGCTCTCAAGGGATCTATGCCGTGGGTCCCTTTGTAGCAAAAGTAGCGCCTCAGTTGGGTTCTGACTTTTCGGCTCCTTTCTGACTTTAAGTTTCTCATGGCCGGAAGACATTATTACATGTATGTTTATTTGGCTACATGCCCGTTCCTATATATGATGTATTTACATGGGATAAGGGCTAGGTGGGGTTGAAGGATACTGAAGGTCATATTAATAAAGCATTTTCAATTATGTTCCCTAATTTCAGGAAAATGGGACTGATAATAAGATAATTTCTGAATCATCACAAATGAATGAATTTGAAACTCTGACTGCAAAGTTCCATTTTGTTGACCTGGCAGGATCAGAAAGATTGAAGCGTACTGGAGCTACAGGCGAGAGGGCCAAAGAAGGCATTTCTATCAACTGTGGACTTGTAAGCCCGAGGCTCTGTGTTGGGGATAGTTCTGGCCTTTTCTACTGTCCTTTCACTTTTGTCATACATGATACCCAAGTGAAAGTCCCTCATGCACTGAACTGGGGAGTGAAAGTTGCAGTAAACATATTAATAAAGCACCGAATCTCTGATCACCTCACATTGTAGGCTTTCTTCTCCTTTTTCTTCCTTTTTCTTCTTTTTTAAAACAGGGTCTCTGTTACCCTGGCGAGAGTATCTGAAACTCTTGGGCTCAAGCGATCCTGCTGTTTTGGCCTCCCAAGTAGCTAGGACCACAGGCATGCACCACCACACCTGGATAATTTTTTGAATTTTTTTCAGGGTCTTGCTTTTGTTTAAGCTAGTCTTGCTTGAACTCTTGGCCTCAAGCAATTTTTCTGCCTTAGCCTCCCAAGGCCTTTTTCTTTCTTCTTCTTCTTCTTCTTCTTCTTTTTTTTTTTTTAACATTATAGTTTTTCTTTGTGAGTACAAATTTAGTTGGATTAAATTTCATGATATATGTAGAAAATTACATATAATAATTATTTTAAAACTTATTTTCACATTTAACAATAAGCCGAGAGAATCAGCACTTAATATTAAGTTATTTTGTGACTTTCTGCTAACATTTTATGACAGTTGTTTTTGTTGACTTTGGGAATTATAATAAAATATTTTTGGTAATGATTTTTCAAAATGTGATTTCCTGTGGTGCCCCTCCCCCCCATGTTAGGAATTAACTTCAATACCATGCCACCTAGTGGTATTTTGATTAGAAAACTCCTTATGACTAAATTAGCATAAACATTCTATTACATGGAAGAAATGTTTTAGCTCAGAGCATATTTTTGTGTAGGACACATTTTCTTCTTACTGTCTTTATTATAAAATTGACCATTTGTGCCTGTTTAAATGTGCCTGGACATTTGTAACAGCATCCCCAAATTTCTGTGATGCTCATAGCATCACAGTGTGTGGTTCTGTTTTTGGTTTCTACCCGTCCTGGAGCTGGGGTCCAAACATACAGTACTCTTTTTATCTCTGTATAATATTTGCTTCTATATGATGTGAACCTTCTGTGGAGGAATTTTCAGCCGTGGCTGATTAGGGAGCCAGACTTTCCAATTCTAATATCCATCTTGATGCTACCACCAAGACAGTTGAAAATTGTGTAAAGGAGGGTGTGACCTGGGTTGCACTTTGCACACTGTTGTGGATTTTTTAAGAGATAAAATCATAATGGTATTTACATTTGTGGTGCCAGGAAAAGAAAAGCCATTGCTCTGTTTTCCTCATTAGGAAGGAAGCATGTTGAGACTCATCTAGTAGAGTTTCAGTGTGGCCAGTGCTTAAAACCTCAAGCACTTCTGGAAAAGAGAGAGTAAGACATGATGTGATCCTGGTGCCACCTCCTGCATGATCCCTCGGCCCTAACAGAGACCTGGGTATAGATGTCTGCATTATTAAAGGCTAGCGTGACCAACATGCTTATCCTGTAGGTTAAGGATAACCTTAGGGTGGCAGGAGGAATGACTAAAGAGTTCTGAAATTTGATTTAACTTTAAAAAATTGGATAGGTAGGGCGATGCCTGTGGCTTAAAGGAGGAGTAGGGCACCTACATATGGCGGAGGTGGCAGGTTGAAACCCAGCCCCAGTCAAAAACTGCAAAAAAAAAAAAAAAAATTAGATAGTAGTACATAGTTTCATTGTATTTCTAAGAGCTGCTACACGTGCATAGGAATACCTTGTTCAGAGCAATCACACTGACATTTTTATTGTGATTAAAGGAGGTTTTGTTTTCCTGTAAGGGAACTATATCATATTTAATAATAAGAAAGTTTCATGGAACTGTTAAAATAACTAAACATTTAATCCTTCATTGAGTTGAGAATAATTTCCTCATGAATTGACAATTTTGTGGGGACCCAACATGATGCTCTGATAATTCTAGGGGGAGTTTGAAGTTGTCACTCGTACAACATTCTTGTTGTGAAAGAAAATGTCTGAAGAGAAATTAAAGCATTAGTGAGTTCTGGGTACATGTGAGTGATATCTGTTACAAATGTAAAATGAAACCAAATACAAATGTTTTCAGTTCTGTTACCTCTCCATATTATTTCCTATGAGCTTATTTTATTTGGAAGTGTTATAACTAGTGACGTTGTATCATATTGCTCTCTTTTTCTTATAGTTGGCACTTGGCAATGTAATAAGTGCCTTGGGAGACAAGAGCAAGAGGGCCACCCATGTCCCCTACAGAGATTCCAAGCTGACAAGACTGCTCCAGGATTCCCTTGGGGGGAATAGGTACATATAAATGATTATCCTCTATCCTGAGTTTTGGTTGTTTGTTGTTTTTTACATAAGCTTATAAGGTGATTGATTCTGTGTTTCCCCAAAAATAAGACCTACCCAAAAAATAAGCCCTAGCAGGATTTCTATGCATTTGTTAAATATAAGCCCTACCCCAATAATAAGACCTAGGCCTATGCAGTGTATCTGCATAGCCACGCCATGCATTTTGGTGCCAAGAGGAACCAAAATAAGCCCTAGTGTGTCTTCTTGAGAAAAAATAAATGTAAGACAATGTCTTATTTTGGGGGAAACACGGTAAAAACTGCTTTTATTAATGGGATAAGGAAGTAATACTTATCATATTAAGTACCTAAGATAGTGAGTCATTTTGTGTGTTATTTTACATAATCTTTCTAGCATTTCTTGAGGAAGGTGTTATTATTCCTATTTTATAGATAAGGAAATTGAAATCCAGAGAGATTAAGTAACTTATTCAAGGTCACTTAGCTTTTATATGGTGTCTAAAATCTGTCTTTTTCTGCCACACCGTAATTTCTGTTTAGAGTGTTTAGCACCGAGTAGATACAATTGTTTAAAAAACTAACACGATTTTTTAAAAAACTATGCTATCATCTAAGTAACTTCAAAGTAATTTAAATATTATTAATCCTCTTTTTTATAAAACCTTCTAAAATTTTAACTTTTTTATATGTAAAAAATGTTTTAAGTGGGAGATGAATGAAACACAGCATTTGTTGTTATTTATTTTGCTGATATCACTGATTATTCTTCCTTTTCCATACTTTGCCTCATTCTGATATGTTTCACCAGCTAAACACATCCTTTTTTTTTTTTTTTGGCCCCGGGCTGGGTTTGAACCCACCACCTCCGGCATGTGGGGCTGGTGCCCTACTCCTTTGAGCTACAGGTGCCGCCCTAAACACATCCTTTTGGTAATATATCCCCCTTATAAACATCAACATATTTAAATATTGGCTTTATAAGTAGAAACATTTTGGGTGCTTAAATTCAATCCTACACAATTCAGCAACTGACAGACAACCACAGTGAACTATTTTACAGGTTTTCAATAGTCTAATAAATCATGTTTACTGAAAAGATCCTTAGATGCTGTATAATGACCTGGTAATTAAACTTGCAAATGTTCTTTCTGAACAGCTTTTATTCAAATAATTCTGGATAATATTAAACCTATTTAAGTTTAAAATCTGTTTGGTTAGAAATACAGTTTTATTTTATAGAATTTAACAGTAACAATTTTACATTTCTTCCTTTTAAGTAATCCTGGCATTTGTTTTAACTCATATTTCTTCCTGCATACCCTATATGTGGATGTAATTTTGCTTCAATTATTATATAATTTTTTTTTTTTGAGACAGAGTCTCACTGTGTTGCCCTTGGCAGAGTGTCCTGGCATCACAGATCACAGCAACCTCAAATACTTGGGCTTAAGTGATTCTCTTGCCTCAGCCTCCCAAGTAGCTGGGACTACAGGTGCCTGCCACAACGCCTGGCTGTTTTGATTGCAGTTGTCATTGTTATTTAGCTAGCCCAGGCCAGGTTTGAACCTGCCAGCCTCAGTGTATGTGGCTAGCGCCATAAACACTGTGCTACGGGCACTGAGTCTATTACAAAATTTTTTGTTCTTTATTTTCTCTCTGATCTTCTGTTCTTTATTTTCAGTCAATATCAACAATATTAGTCTGTTTATTGTAACAGAACAAAATTTTTTTTCAAGCCAAAATTAATTTTTTCTTAGGTTTATTTCAATATCTTTCAAAGTTTTCTTGCCCTATAAACAATAGATATTTTCCCTATGGGTGTTGAAGTCCTACTGTGTTTTAGATAGGCTGTGGCTAAATACACTCTGATGTTCCTCACCTATTTCCTTAATGGGTGTTAACCCGTCAGAGGACATGACCCCTCCCAATTCAATTTTTAGTATACTTCAATTCCTGCATAAATTTGTATGATTGCAAAGTACTTGGTGTAAGCCTTGGAGTACAAATGATCTTCATTTTTTAAACTTTATACAAATGAAACTTAAAAGAAATTAGATCAAAGATATTTTTGAAAATAAGCTTCCTATACTTGTATTTATAATTCAGTATCTTTTATTTTTTTAAATCAAGTTGGCTTCTATACATTTATACTTTTGAATAAAACATCGTAATGGATTCATAGCAAAAATTCTGGAAAATATAAGACTATAAAACATGAATGAAAAAAATCAGTTCTATTTCTATTACCTAGAAATAAGGAGTTAACATGGTGATGTTTTTTCCAGGTGTATAGTATTCATGTAACTTAATTTTTAACTTAATGTGTAACAGAATAATATATTTAAATCACAGAATTTCCTTTGAAACGGAATTGCAGTTTTTATGTGAACTTTTAAAATTTTAATGTTTCCTTTGAGTTTTTGAAAAATAGAGTCATTCATGAAATTCGTATCTTTGGAATTCTGTTTCGTATGTGACCTTTTTCCCTACACAGTTGATCTCAGCCAGCTCCTCTCATTCCTGACTTTCATCATTCTTCTTAAGCCCTTGATCCCACTGCTTCTCAAAATATTTGTGAAGGGCGAGTTCTCGCCTCTCTTTCCAGTTTGTGTTGGATATTGGGCACGACTGTACTCAGCTTGCCCCGTTTGTGACTCACTACACTGAGTCTGAAAACACTTGAACTGGTCTATGTGCCACAGCCAAAGGGATGAGTTCATTGATTACAGGAAGTTCAAATTGTGGCAAAAGTTTCTCAGGTCCTCACTCTCAATTTCTGCACTGCTTCAAAAGTTGTTTGTAAAGAGGTGAGAAATAAGTGTATGTGCTTCTCCTTTCTCTGAGTATTAGAGGTCAAAGAAGGATAATACAAATTTCTCCTATTTTACCTATGTAGTAAATAAGAGGCATGCTGGCCCCGTACTGGAGGCGATGCTTTGAGATGCCCTGTTTTCTAATCAGCATCCATAAGCCTTTCTCTTATTTGATTACCTTATCGTCCTCATCAAAAGAGAGAACTAGGGAGGCATGAATTAACAAACTTTCTGATCCTAATAATTTTTTTTTTTTTTTTGAGACGGAGCCTCAAGCTATCCCACTGAGTAGAGTGCCATGGCATCACAGCTCATAGCAACCTCCAACTCCTGGGCTCAAGCGAGTCTCCTGCCTCCGCCTACCAAGTAGCTGGGACCACAGGCACCCGCCACAACGCCCAGCCATTTTTTGGTTGCAGCCATTATTGTTGTTTGGCGGGCCCGGGCTGGGGATTTGAACCCGCCACCTTAGGTGTACGTGGCTGGCGCCTTAGCCGATTGAGCCACAGGTGCCGAGCCCTGATCCTAATAATTATTTACACACACAGGACATATATAATAATTATTAATATCTAATATGGTCCAAATACTGTGTTATATGTTTAAGAGTTTATACTGAGGAATCAAACTTGATAATCCCTGCTGTCTAGAATTTTAGAGTCTGGGAGTTAGTGTAGATAACATTTCAATATAATTAATAATAATAACAACATAGTGACTACAAAAGACATATGAAAAGGATATGAGGAAGCAGGAAGGGTACAGCCAAACTGACATTGATTCTTAGATTAACTGATGCCTTATTTGCATCTGTCATAATAGTAAGAATAAAGGTAAATAAGAATGAGCAAGAGTTGATAAAGGAAAAAAGATGTGGAATGGGAACCCTTTAAAAAGGATCACTATGAGTTTAGTTGTTAGGTTTTTATGAGAAGGTAAGAGTGGAAACAGGAGACTATTTAGGGGCCTAAGATTATGACTAGTATAGGGATTGGTTTTCTGCCAGGGTAGGTAAATTAGCTCCCGAATTACAGTTCCTGTACTGTTTTTAGGTAGTATGTAAATGCCTATTAGAATTTCCATGTCTCCTCTGTTGACAGATACACTGGCCGGAGCATACCAAGCATTTCACTGTCCTGTTCTTTGGATGGTAAAGCAATTTTTCAGGACTATAAAGTAATGTTTCTGAAGTGATGTTTTCTACTTTTCCCATATCATCTGGCCAGAAACTGGAGCTCTGGTCACTTAATCACAAATGATGAATGTGAATTATTTCACATTGTGAAACGTGAAGATACACTAAATATTCTTCCTGTTTTGATGTGTTTAGATTTATGTAAAATGATTTGCTGATATCAAAGTTCAAGGGATTAAAAGGAAATATTTTAGAACTTAAATAATAAATAATGGAAAAAATGGTTTTGGATTTTTAATTTATCTTATTACAGTTAATTTTGGAATTTCTATATGCACTGATTCAAAAACTTGGTGAGAAGTAAATGTATATGATTGCATTTCTAAGGTATTGTGGATCCTGGAACGATAATACAAATTCATTTTGCCTAATTTTACCTAAGTAAACACAATTTTTTTTAGAATATAATCTTACAGTACAGGGGCTTTTTTTTTTTTGAGACGGACCTCAAGCTATCTCCGTGGGTAGAGTGCCATGGCATCACAGCTCATAGCAACCTCCAACTCCTGGGCTCAAGTGAGTCTCCTGCCTCCACCTCCCAAGTAGCTGGGACCACAGGCATCTGCCACAACGCCCGGCCATTTTTTGGTTGCAGCCATCACTGTTGTTTGGCGGGCCTGGGCTGGGGATTCGAACCCGCCACCTTAGGTGTATGTGGCTGACGCCTTAGCCGATTGAGCCACAGGCCCCGAGCCTCTTTTTTCTTTTTTAACACTGACATTACCCAGTTATCATACTCAGTGTTGCCTAGATTAATTTTTAATTTTTTTTTAACAAATTCTAAGACTTCCTAAAAATGTGTAGGGATAAATGTCTCACACACTCAATTAGCACTCCTAAATTTAGACAGGCTTTGGGTGATGCCAATATTCTAAAAATAATATATAGGTTAAGAGAGAAAAAGGAAAACTTTTGCTAAGAAAAGAAATCAGCAAAAGGTGGGGGAGAAAAAGAGCTTATTGTGTTATTTTTGGGGCAATCTTATTAATATCAGAAACGACTTCCCTATAACCAATTACATGTATTGTGAATTCCATCATGCATAATATAGAATAATAGTAAATTCCAAAGTATTATCAATTTTGTAAGATATTTTCTCAGAAATAGTCGTTATCTCAACAACCTGGCAGCTGGAGCGGACGTATTATGCCTCTCCTTTTAGGAACAGAAAGTGTGAATTAGGAAGTAGTTGAGCAACAGGGCCAAGACTGCAAATCAATTCTGCTGTCTTTGCTCTAATCTGCTGGAGCTGACAGGCTGGAGATGGTTATAAAAGCAGCCCCCGGTCTCCAGACAAGTTATGTTCCCCAGGATCATTTGTAGGTCAGTTGTTTTGAACTCGACACATTTTTCCATAGAAATTGTATGATGAATGAAGGTTCCGCATCCAGTCCAGCCTGCCAAAGCCTTTAACCTACAGTGTGTCCACACTCCAGTGAGACGGAGCCTTGTCGCCATTTGTTTCTATGGGAGAATGTGCTCAGAGCTCTCCTTTGGAATGCAGGCAGCTGATTTCCTCATGCCTCACCCCCTTCCTCTTTGCACCAGTGCTGAGGATGGACTTTTCCAGTCTTCTGCAGCAGATGGCAGCTCTGGAGGTGGTTGGGTGGAGAGGGGCTCTTAGCAGGGTGTCTGGTGGGACTCAATGCACAACCGTGAGGAGAGCCCGACACAGGGATCTAGGTAGGACAGAGACGGGAACTTCATGGGGGTGAGTTTAAGCAGAAGATGCTGAGGGACTGGGTCAATGCCTGTCTTGTGTCTTGACAACAGCGGACAGTTCCACAAGTGGCAGAGCTGGGCCCCGGGAGGGTGGCCCTCGCCTCCCAGTTTGTGTAATAACTTGTGTACTCAAACCCACAGCGCAGGTGTGGGGCCAGTGGTGAGGAAGAGCAAAGTTACCATTCGCTTTCTCTCTACGGAGCTCGGCTTAGTCAATAAACTGGTTGCATTTGTTTAAATCTCCTTGTTGATTTTATAAAATGTATTGTCACTGAAATGGAAAATTAAACAATATTGAAAAGTACAAAGAAAATGTAAAAATCACACAAATCCCCTCATCCACAGATAAGTGTTATTAGCTTAAAAGTTTCAATCAGAATTGGAAAACTATTTCAGAATTGACTCTAGAAACTATTCCAGGAATTTCTCTGTGAAGCCGCCTAGGGTCTGAGCCTCAGTGGCTAATAATTGATGCATAAGAATTATGGAGAAATGGGAGGACGATACAGTGTGGAACCATCTGAGCTAAATGTCACAAAATGCTGAAATGGATGAGGACGTATTCCTGTTAAGCTATGTCCTTGCCAATGCTAGGATTTGCCGATTTTTTTAAGAGTGGCCCTCTGATAATGGGGAGATCTTTCTCATTGTTATTTCTATTGGAATTTCTTCTTAAGTCTCAATACTTTCTCCCTATATTTACAGACACACTCCTGGGTGACAGGTGTAAGTGACAATAATGGATGGTGTTTGGGGTGTCCATGTGGCAGTGGATGATTGAAGTACCAGTGGGGCTTAATTCATGGTTGGCAGCACTGGCAAGTGTGTGTGTGTGTGTGCATGTGTGTACATCTCCAGGGAGACAACTCTATGTAATCAGCATAAATACAAAGTTCTGTGACATCTAGAATCACAGCTGTGGCTCTCTGGTCTGCATCCCATCCAGTAACAAAATGGTCCTGGGAAGGTGGACAGGCAGGACTTCAAGTGAAAACCAAAAAAAAAGAGAGAAAGAATAGAAAAAAATCACCCTTTCCTAACTGTTGTGTGTGTCTCTTAAGGAAGTTTACTGATTTATAAAATGGGGATGGTGACAGTGCTCATTCCCTTAAGCTATTGAGAAGATTGAGCTCATACAGGAGAAAACATTGCCCAGTGCCCACAACACAGTAAACTTCTAGTAAATGTGAACTGTTATTAATTTTTTTGTATGTAAAACAAGCAGGTGATCTCAAAGGCCCCTTCCAGAGCTGCAAGTCCAGATCTATGATACTGAAAATGTATAGCTGTCCTTGTTTGATCTATAATTTAAAGAAAAATCAAGGACACAGCAGGTTTAAAATGAGCAAAAATGAGCTAATTGCTCTCAATTTAAACCATATCTGCAGTAAAGTGAATGGGGAGACTGTAACGTAAATGAGGTAACCTGGAAGCAGGGGCTTTTGTGTAGTCAAAGGCACAATCAAGCTGCTAGAAGACAGCTGACAGCGTTTAAGGCCACCTATTTAGCTAAGCTCACACGTTTACTGAGGAAGATGGAAAAACCTTGCAAGTAAATTCTATAGAACGAGAAGAACAGTTATCAACTGTCATTCATCCCAACCTCTACTGAAAATCAACAACTCTTATGTAGAAGTTAAATGTAAATATTTGAAGCAACGTTTGGGGGGGGGGGAAGGACTGTAGCAAGCTTACAAACAGAGTGGGTGCTATTGACCTGTCAATATTTAGTTCTTCCAAGCCAAGTCTTTGTAAGCGCAGCTCTGTGTATTCAAATATTGAGCGTAGTGATTTGTATGAGAAGAATTTCAACACTCCAGAGTTACTTAATGCTGAGAAGCAAAATCCCTTGTTTTGAAGGACTATACGGCATAAATTTAGAATTCTAGAACCCTAGAGTTTAAAGAGACTTGAAAATCTATCCTTTTTCTAATACTTCTAATGATAATTTGAGCTCTACTAAAATCCAGCTGAAAGGGATGGCAGGCATTCCAGGTGCTCCTTGAAACTTCTGACACCCTTCTCTTTCCAGGCACACGGGAATATTATGTCCCCATGTCTTCGAAAGTGGACATGGCCATGCATTGCTCTGCCCAATGACATTTAAAAGGAAATGACGTGATTCATTTCCAAGCAGAAGCATAGGGGCTAATTTCTGATCCAAGTTCATTTCCTAGCCATGATGGCCCCTGAAGACTTGACAGTGTGACAGGATGGTGGAGTCTCTGTTCTGTCCCTGAGTCTCTGAGTGTGACAATGAGCAAGCCCTTTGGTGACTTGTGCAGGATGAATACTGTAAATGAGAAACAAAGTTTTGTTTGATAAGCTGTTGAGATCTGAGAGTTCTTTGTTGCTGTAGCACAGATTAAACCAGGGGTCCTCAAACTTTTTAAACAGGGGGCCAGTTCACTGTCCCTCAGACTGTTGGAGGGCTGGACTGTGGGCCCTGGGATGAGTCAGCTGCTAAGCAGGACAGGCAGTGGTGGCAAAAACACCCGGCGGGCTGGATGAATGTCCTTGGTGGGCTGCATGGGGCCCACGGGCCATAGTTTGAGGATGCCTGGACTAAACTAAGTTAATCGATACTTTAACAAACCTCTACTTTTCTGTAATCCCCTTTTACAGCTGGATAGAAATATTATTTTAATGTTGCACCTCACATCAAACTAAGATGTGACCCTACATGAATAAAATTTAATCTTTTTCTGTTGTCTGGAGCATTGTTCTTCAACATGACAATCCTTCAACCATCAGAACATAAATATTATGTTCTCTTTCAGTTCCCTTTCTATGAAGAAACCCTTCACACATAGTTCCTTGACTTTTCACCATCTGGTTACTCCTTGGATAACTTTCATTTTGCCAACGTGCCATTAAAACATTATTTCTAGAACTGAACATAATTTTTACAAAATTAGATACTGCAGAGATCACTACTTGGCTATTGTGAGGCTTGTGATGATGGTGGATTACAGCTCTTTATTAGAAGTACATGAATTCAGAACATGTTGGGGGCTGACATTTTAAGATGGGTCCCAACACTGTGTTTGGTTTAGGAAGAGTCTGTCCCCTTCAATCTCCACAGAGAACAACATCAGAAACCTGGTGTGAAGCATGTCGAAGATCCACTTCTGGAAAATGTGGGGGTTACTGATGATTTTTGGTGGGGAAGGATACTTCTGAATTATAGAAATATAATTCTGAAAAAAATAAAAGAATAATCACTGGGGGAAACATATGCGGGAAAGGGTGGGACAAAAGACAGGGAGAAGAATCAACTAACCGATCAATAAGCACAGTTTATGGATTGTCTGCTAAGTGTAAGGCAAGGAGCTCCGTGGGTTGGCCCACCGCTGAACCAAATGTGTGTGTGAAGACAAGAGGGAATGGCAAAGATCGTCAGGAGATTTGATGTCCTGGTCAAATGTCTTAGGTGTGTGCCAGTGAAGAACACGAAAGGACAGGAGGCTGAGTCTGAGGACAGGATTTTAAAAGAGATTTGAAAAGATGTACTTTCTAGTGATAAAGAGGTTGGCGAATGCAACAGAAAATCCATCTCTCTTTTTAAAATTTTTAATTAAATCATAACTATGCATTAATGTGGTACAATGTGCTGATTGTATATATAATTTGGAATGCTTACCTCAAACTGATTAACAGAACCTTGACCCCACTCACTTAATTATTGAGTTATGACATTTATACTCTACTCTTAATAGATTGGACATGCACCCTTGCAATATAAAAGCATCTTAGTCCAGAAGGAGGGTTGCTTCAGGAACTATACAGTCAGGTTGTGGCTTCGCATTTTTTATTTCTATTTCTTCATTGTTTTTTCTCTTCTTTATATGTTAGCTTTTTCTTTAGGCTGAGTTTTCTCCTGACTGCAAGATTGCCATCAAGGGCAATGAAGAATCCACACTTCCTCATTTGTCTCTAGTGGGAGAAAAAGTCACCGTTTCCTACAACTACTAAACTAAGGTTCTCGGCTTTGCTCTGATGAGATATGAAGAAAATGAAATACCCAGGAATAAACTTAACCAGGAAGGTGAAAGATCTCTACAAAGAGAACTACAAAACATGGAGGAAGGAAATTAAAGATGACACAAAGAAATGGGAAAATATATCATGCTTGTGGACTGAGTGAACCCACATTGTTCAGATGTCCACATTACCCAAAGAGATTTACAGTTTCACTGTGTCTATAAATCGCTTGAGGGGATTTAATGGGTATCAAAATAGCATGTCTTAGTTCACAGGTCTAGAAAAAACAATTCTGCACTTCATTTGGGCTCCCCCCCAAACCCCAGTAGCCAAAGCAATTTTAAGCAAAAAGAACAAATCTGGAGGTATCACATACCAGACTTTAAACCATATTATAAGGTTATAGTAAGCAAAAGAGCATGGTATTGGCACAGAAATGGAGACCTATATTGATGAAACAGAATAGACAACCTGGATATAAAACCACCCACATGCAGTCTGTTGACACAGCAGACAACAATATACCCTGGGGGAAAAGAAGCCTTATTCAATAAATGGTGCTGGGAAAATTGGACAGCCACATGGAGAAGAATGAAACAGGAACCATATCTCTCACCATTCACACAAACGGATAAAAGACTTAAATGTAAGGCATGAAAACAAAAGAATTCTAGAAAAAAACGTAGGAAAAACTCTCCTAGATATTATCCTAGGGAAAGAATTTATGACTAAGACCCAATGGCAATTATAGGAACAACAGAAATAAGTAAATGGGATTTGATTAAATGTAAAAGCTTTTGCATCAGTAAGGAAATAAAGTCAACAGAGCAAACAGGCAACCTAAAGAATGTGAGAAATTATTCACAAGCTCTACATCCAATATAGGCTAATAACCAGACTCTATGGTGAACTCAAAGTAGAAGGAAAAAAATGAAAAAACTTATTAAAAAGTGGTTAAAAGACATAAACAGAAACTTTTCAAAGGAAGATAGACAAATGGCCAATAAGCATATAAAAAATGTTCAATGCTACTAATCATCAAGGAAACGCAAATTAAAACTGCAATGACATCTAGCTTTACCCCAGTTAGAATGGCTTTTATTAAAAAGACCCAAAACAAGAGATGCTGGTGTGGATACAGAGAAAAAAGAATGCTTACATGTTGTTTCTGGAACTGCACATTAGTATAACCTCTAAGGAAAACAGTATAGAAATTCCTCAAACAATGAAAAGTAGAGCTATGTTCTATCTAGAAATTCCACTAGTGGATATTTACCCAAAGGAGAAGTCATTTTATCAAGAAGACATCTGCACTTGAATTTTTAATGCAGGACAACTCAAAACTGCAAAGATGTGGAATCAATGTAAGTGCCCATCAATTCATGAGCAAATTAACAAATGTGGTATGTGTGTACTATGGAATACTACTCTTCCACGAAAAATGAATTAATAACTTTTGCAATAGTTTGGATGGAACTGGAAACCATTATCCTAAATGAAGTATTTAAAGCAGTGTTTTTCAACCTTCTTTATCTCACGGTACATTTGAACCTATGGTTAAACTTCTGTGGCACACTTCAATTATGTTGATCAAAAAAAAAAAAAGAAAGGGGGGGGAAAAGATTATATTTACCGTGCTTCGAACTTCTTTCTAAAATAATTAGTGGTCTTTAAAAATTTTCATGGCATACCTAAGATCCTCTCATGGTACACCAGGGTGCTGTGGCACAGAGGTTGAAAATGACTGATGTAAAGAGTGAAAAGCAGACTCCCCGTGCACTTGCTGTTAAGTTGAACCTGACCAATGAGCACAGAGGGGTGGGGAGAAACCTGCTTAATGGGTACAATGAACAGTATCTGGGTGACTGACGTTCGCATTACAAAAGTGATCCATGTACCCCAAAACATCTGTACCCTTGTAATATTTTGTAAGAATGATCAAAAGAACCATAAGTTGGCTGAATCCAGAAATATTATAAATACCATATTAATTTTACTCTTCTACAGATAGGGCATATATCTAGGTTTAGAGAAAATGCTATGATTCTTATACCCCATGACTATTCCAGCAAAGACAACTCTTCGGCTAAGGTGGTTTGTCCAGTAGGGTCTTCCAATAATATCTTTTAAACAATAGTTTTATAAGTTTTGCTGTTTGATACAGTTGAATTCTTTAATTTTTTAAAGAATGAGCTGCTAACTTTTCTCTTAGCTATGATATTTCTAACTCTATATTTTATTATCATTCATATTAAAAAAGGATAATGCTTTTATTAACACGATGGCTGTTAATCTCATAGAATATTTTAGTTTTACAAGGCTGTCTACGTAAACAATTATTAATCTTTGGAATATTGAGATAAAAGTCTTAGAGATATTCAGTTATTAATTTTTAAAGATATTGTAAAACTGAGCTCTAATGGCGTAAAACCCATAAAACAAAGTTTTGAAATCTTTCTTGTCTTATGTCTATGAAGAAATAAGAATTTGTCTCAAGTATCTTTGCATTATTTATTTGTTCATATTCTCATCGCTGACTTAAATTCATAGAAGTTGTAAGAATACTTAATCTCCAAAACTAGGGAAATGTTTCCTGTGGAAACAAAGACTACTAAATTTTTATTGGAGAAAAAATTTTCCCCAACTTTTACTACTCAAGAAATATGGTATTATTAAAGATGTTTAAACAGGTCTATTAGATTTTTCAAAGATTTCCTAAAAGAATAATTTCAAAGTTATGACGGTTATAATATAGATTTTTTTTTCTCTCTAGAGCAAATACTAAGAAAGTGCCTAATATTAAGACTTAAAAAAAATTTAATTCCAGAAATAGTGAAGCATGAAATTGAAGGTATGACAATGGGGGATTGATTGCCAAATCAATAAAGGGTAACGTCAAAGAATTACGCATTCTGATGAATTCCCACGACCAAGCAGATTGACTGGTGTTTCATTGCTTTATCATTTCATTTATTTTCAAGGTTTTTAAATTGAACTCTGTGCTTCAGCTGATGAAAATTATATTAACTGTACCAGATATGCAATTTACAGTCTTTTTACTTGGAGTATTGAGAAATAAAGGCTATGGTTTGAAAATAAAACTACTTTATTTGGCCTTTTAAGAGACCTGAAATCCTATTAATAGCTAAACAAAGCTCAAGACTATTTTAAGGGTTCTATTTTTTAATTTTTTTAAACACATACTATATTTTTTAAAACTCATATTACGCTGACTCTTCGAACAAAGGGGAGACTACTTACATTTGCTCATTTACAATTTAATTCTAAACCTATTCTTCATTATTGAAGAACATGTACTAATATATTAGATTTTGTCAGACCATTTTATTGAAATACGGTTGTCACAATTTAGTTAATAGAAATCAAAACCCATAGTGGAAATACATAGTACCCTCTTAGATTTTATTGCTGAAGGAAGAAAGGGGATGAAGAAAATTCAAAAGGATATTCAAAGAGCCATATCATTCATGAGACTCATTTAATTTCTTATGGAATGATATTTACCAATGTTTAATACAAAAGGAAACCACAAATAATCCATGCAACTTAAAATTGAGTATCACTATTGTGCTATGCAGAATAGCGGCTTCCCATAACTGTGTATATCCTAATTCCCACAATATGTGAATATGTCACATCATATGGCAAAAGGTAATCAAGGTTCTAGAATTAAGTTTGCTAATCAGGTGACTTTAAAATAAAGACATTATCCCGGACTGCCCAGGAGGCCCAATGTAATCACAAGGTTCTTAATTATGCAAGAGATAGAAGAGTCATTGGCAGAGGAAGTGCCAGGTGGGAAGGACAAGAAGTCACCGCTGCTTTGAAGATGGATGGGAGCCAGGAGCCAAGAAACGCAAGTGTCTGTAGAAGCTGGAAATATCAACAAAATGAATTTTCTCTTACTGCCTCCTGAAACATATGGAGCCCTGCTGACATTTTGATTTTGGACCCATTTTAGACTTCTCACCCCCAGGACAGCAAGAACAACATATTTGTGTTGTTTAGGACCATTAAATTTGTGGTAATTTGTTACAACAAAGCTAAGAAATTGGCATGTTCTCTCGTGATAGTTCTTCTGGGAATCTTAAGATTAAAAGTTTGAGACCAGTGGAAGGAATGGCACCTAGCAGTAATGGTGGCCATAGTTACTATGAGCCACGTCGACTGTTTTGTGCCCTGTACTAAAACAGTCAGGTAGAGGTGGCCGTGTTGAATTTGAATTTACAATGGAGGAGCTGGAGCCTCCGAGAGGAGATGGAGTGTGGTACCTGGTGTTTCCTTGATGAACCCTGGACTCTGGCCTGTGTTCTGGTGCTCAGCACAGGTGCACACGGTGAAGACCTCTCACAAACACTAGGCTTGTTTCTGTTTCCAAGGGCTCAATTACAATGTCAAGTGTGGGCAGGTACTTGGGTTTCAAACCAACCTCAAGAGTTATGAATGTCTTTGAATCTGCTCTTAATAAATCTAGGGTTTTGTTTGTGGGTAGGTGAATACAAAGAAATTACAGATTTTTGTGAGTTTCGATCATGACCTTGAGGAAATGATGAACAACTTCATTTATTTTCTGAGCTAAGAAAATCCAGTACTCACTTAGCTGCTGGGAAGATTGAGGGAATCAATGACTCTCCCTGGTGTGCTTTACTTTTTTACAGGTTTCAATTTGTATGTATAATTCATTTTATTTTAAATTTAATATTACCGAACTAATTCAATTTTTAGCTTGTGTTTTGTATCGGTCATGGAGTAAAAATTTCTAAGCTGTTATTAAAGATTGCGGGTCAAAGTATTGCATTCTGCCATGGAAAATGGTGAGCTAGTGGGCTGGTGTTGTGTGGTTGCTATGAGTGGGGGACCTTTGCACTTTAATTATGGATCTCCCCTTACTAGCTGTGTGACTTTGGGCAAATTGTTTATCTCTTTTCACTATGAATTCTTCATCTATAAAGTGGGAGGTTTTTTTTTTTTTTTCAGTTTTTGGCCAGGGCCGGGTTTGAACCTGCCACCTCCGGTATATGGGGCCAGTGCCCTACCCCTTGAGCCACAGGTGCCTCCCTAAAGTGGGAGTTTTAAAAGTTATTAACTTATTGGATTAACGTGAGAATTAATTGAGATAATATATGGAAAGTACTTAGAACTGTTCTATATAAGTGTTAGTTGTATGATTCCTGTTTAAATTTATGACTATTAAAAAGGTAGAAAACTTTCTTCCAAAGTGGTACTATCTAGCCTCGGTATGATTAATCTATGTTACTCCACATAATATGATTAGTGTATTTTACCACTATATCCGTCTGTTACAGGAAAACAAAGAAAACGAAAGCTTATCTGATATTTCTAAGAATTTGTCTCCTAAGGAATCAAAGGTTTATTTTCACACTGGAGCAGTTTAATGGAGACAACATGTAAAACTTAAAAATATGATATACAGAAAAAATTATCATTGAGCTTTCTATGAGAATGTATTTTCTTCTATTTCTCCAGGTAGTGCAAGGAGGAATAAACGATTTCTCCAAGCTGTCAAAATCTTGGCATTCCTATTGTAAAATTCTAGTCCTGGTTTTATTTGTTTTATCCAAATTATTTTTTAAAATGGGTGACACTGCTCGTAAGTAAAAAAGAATCATTTTATGTGGTACGTGGCTTTCTGTATAAACAGCAGTGGAAGAAATCTGCAATGCAGAAATATAGGTAAAATAAATATGTTTGTAGAATCAAAATAGGCAATGCTTTTAAGGCATAGGCTCAAATAACAAGAAAAAAATAACCATGTTACTTTACTAAAAGGATGTTTAACTCTGAGGAAAGCGGTAGTAGTGGTTCTAAATCAAAGGGATACATATCAACAATAAAACAGGTGATTAATATATAGTAGTTTTTGTTCACAGGTACCATTATTTACTGGAGAAACTAGACTTCTTAATTTTAGCATTATTCATTCTTTGTGGAAAAACGGAATCTTGTTTATTTCAACACTTGGCCGGAATCACATTTTAACGACATTTTCCTCCATAAGATGAATATTCATGTCGTGTAAACTGCGTAATACCAATGGAATCTCAGCTGCAAAGACTTGTAACATGATAATTGCTGATTTATTAAAATAAAAGAGCACCAACAATAGAAAAATTGCCATCCCCTCCCTATCTTTATTATGACTTCAATTCTGATGATAATTCCTTTAACAGGGTATATACACATCTCTAGACTGGTAATTATTTTCCTGAAGCCCTTTGACTACTGATTTTGTATTGCTGATACCTAAACCCTAGTACAGATGGTCTAGAGAACAAGGTCTTATACTGGCAGTTTGGAATTCCTGATGAGTTATTATATTGAGGAGATGACAGACCAGTTATCAAGCCAATTGAAATCAGATCATATTTGAGTTAGGTAATTGAAAAGGATTAGTATTCAGGGTAAATAAAGACCAACATATCAGTGAAGGAAAAAATATAGCATGTATGCTATGCTGTTAAACCTCTTGGTTCTCTTCTTTTTCTCCTGTCTGGCCTCTCTTCTTCTGGGATTTTCTCTTCTTTTTTCTCTTGACCACTGAGGATGTTTTCTCCCTCCTGCTGTCAGGCAGGTTGTAGGGGAAGGAGTTTTTCACCTTATACGGTTAGGCCTGGATGTGTTGTGGTGTCCAAGGGCTGTGTGTGGGGAGCTGAATGTATAATGCGCCCTGCATTCTGTTGTGTTTCTTGTTACAGTTGGGGTTGCCCTTCTCTTGCTATTGTTACAGTAAGTTCTCTTGCTCAGCACCCCCTGTGTTTACAGGGCTTGCTTCTGTATCTTCTCTGCTCATGTCTCGCCTTTCTTGGGTTAACATTCTGTTTCCTATGGCTGTTGTGACAAATGATCACAAATTTGGTCATTTAAAATAAAAGAACTGTATTCCCTCCAAGTTCTAGAACTCAGAAGTCTTGATATTCACTGAGCTGGAAACAAGGTGTCATTGGGACTTTGTTCCCTCTGGAGAGTCTCTGGAAGAATCTGTTCCTTCCCTCTTCTGGCTGTGGGTGGCTGCTAACATTCCTTGGCTCACGGCTGCATCACTGCAGTCTTTGAGGTGGTGCCTTCCCACCTCTGTCATCAGCCTGCCTTCTCCTCTGGGTGTCTGTTCCAAATCTCCCTCTCCTCTCTCTTATAATGACATCTTTGACTGTGTTTAGGGCCTGCCCAGATAATCTAGGATCATCTCTCCATCTATAGATCTTTAATCAAATATACAAAAACCTTTCTTCCAAATAAGATAATATTTACAATTCCCAAGGACTAGGACCTGACATATTTGAGATCATACCTCTGCCTATAACAGCAACTACTATGCAATGCAGCTTTCTCTGTTTAAATTTTATTTTGGTTGACAATAAATATACATATTCACGGAGCACATAATGAGGTTTTGATACACTGTTTAATGTATAATGACCAGGTCAGGGTAATTAGCATATCTACCATCTTATACATTTATCATTTCTTTGTGCTGTGAACATTCAATACTTTTTTTTCCTTTTTTGAGAAAGAGTCTTACTATGTCTCACAGTAGAGTGCTGTGGCGTCATGGCTAACAGAAATCTCAAACTCTGGGGCATAAGCAATTCTCTTTCCTCAGCCTCCCAAGTGGCTGGGACTACAGGAGCCCACCACAATGCCTGGCTATTTCTTTTTTTATGTTGCAGTTGTTGTTGTTTAGCTGGATGGGGCTGGGTTTGAACCTGCCAGCCTTGGTGTGTGTGGCTGACGCCGTAACCACTGTGCTACAAGCACCAAGCCAACATTCAATATTTTTTTAGCTACTTGAAACGATTTGGTGATGTTTCAGCATTTTAGTAGATGAAGGCAGTAATCTCTTTTTTAAAAATTTTGAGTTAATATGAGGGTACATATGATTAGGTTACAGTATTTCTATTCATAAGGTAAAGTCCAAGGTCTGAGCTGCAGTTGAGTCCTTCTCTCATGAATTGTGCCCTATCACCTACACTGTATCTGATAGGTAGGAACTTAATGAGCCCTATGCTTCCCTTCTTGAAATTAATTTTTTCTCATGTAGGCCTGTAGTTGTTGATAGACTGTTTTCAGATTTGTATGGAGTACATGGGATGCTTGCTTTCCATTCTTTTTTTTTTTTTTTTTCAGTTTTTGGCTGGGGCTGGGTTTGAACCTACCACCTCTAGCATATGGGGCCGGTGCCCTACTCTTTGAGCCATAGGTGCCGCCTGCTTTTTCATTCTTAAGATATTTTACTTGAGAGAATGTCCTCCAAATCCATCTAGGTAAATATGAGAGACGTAAAGTCTCTGTCTTTTTTAGGGCTGAATAGTATTCCATGGTATAAATATACTACAGCTTATGGGTTGATGGGGACTTGGATTATTTCCACATCTTTGCAGTTGTGAATTAAGCTGCTATAAACATTTGGGCACACATTTCCTTATTGAAGAATGATTTTTTTTCTTCTAGGTAGATACTTCATAATGGGATTGTGAGATCCTTTTAGTTCTTTGAGGATTCTTTCCAAAAAGGCTGTGGTAGTTTGCAATCCCACCAACAGAAAGGCAGAGTCTTTGATGTGTGTGTGTCTCTACGGTCTTTCTTTTACATCCTGATTATATTAATTTCCATTTAAGGATACAGTAGAATTAAATAAGAGAATACATAGCGTTGAAATACTATTAATAATATTCAAATATTTTGAAAGTTAAAGTTGCTTAACAATTAATTGATGTGTGAGTTGGAGATAAAATTGATGAGTTCCAATAACATAAGAAAAAAACATATTTGAATAGAATACATTGGATTCTCCTCCAGTACAAAAAGGAATGTATTCTAACTCCATCCAGGTTAATAAAAAGATGTGAAGTCTCTATCTTTTTTAATGGCTGAATAGTATTCCATGATATATACATACCATATCTGGAGAGAGCCCAGGATTTTTTTTTCTGTAACTCCTTAATCTAGACTTTCTACCAAAAGTGGACCCTTTTCCCTTTCTTTTTAATGTCTTTATCTAGAAATGCACAAATCAATGTTATTTGAATTAGATTTTATTTTTATTACATGGGATCTTGAACTATGAGATCTAGATATACTACCATATCATTTTTATTCCTTCTGTTGAGTGAAACGAAGCTTCAATTATTCAACAAGAGTCTCTCAATGTTATTCGTTCCACTCAGGAGAATTTGTTGCGCAGTCCTTTTGTACAAGGAGAAAAGTAAGAGAGGAAGAGAAAAGAGAGAAAAAATAGACATGGTCCCCTATCCACAAGAGTTTATAACCTGCTGTGGAGAGGATAGAGATACCAATGGAAGATGTGGTCATTTGTGCTCCAGGGTCTTCTGAAGAGGAAGATTGGGGAGTTTGATGAAGTAAAGCAGGTCCTCTCTCTTTGCAAGCAACACTTCAGTTGTTGTTAAGAATGTAGGGAAAAGCAAGATTATTCTCAGGGAAGTAATAGGGATAGGTAGCTGAGAGTGCATGGGAACTATGTGCATGGGGGACCTCAACTGCATACTCCAAGTTCAAGAGAATTGCCAAGAGTAAGAGGAACAAGGGGGTTAAGGTGACAGGTGCCGGCTCTCCAAAGCTGTGCTTTCTGATTCTAGGGCATTAGCTGCTTCTCTCTGTATTCAATTTCTGTCCTCTTCTATGGGTACAGGGAAAAGGATTTCAGTTTATATTTGCTCTTCAGGAAAGGAGGATTTGTGTGGATTCTGATTAACACACAGTATTAGGGAATTTTAACCCTCACCCAAGCACATGCATTATGCAAGTAATATACAAACTCTGGATTAGAAAATGTGCTGCTTCTGAGAGCTGCTATCTTTAGGGGATATTAAAAACACACACACATTAACTTGGTTAGTGCTTATTTTCCAGAGACAACTAGAAAATATTTCAGTAATATGCTCTGTTCAATTCCAGCAATCACAGATAAGATTAGAAAACAGTAATTCAGAAATTTCTGGCACTATTTTTATCACTCTTACTTGCTAAGTCAGGGCCGGCAGCTTTCTGAAAGTTCTCTAGGTAGGATGACTATTAATGAAAAATGTCAAAATTTATGCTTGTTACAGTGTCTTGCTTTGCATTTGTCTTGGATTGCTTATTTATTTATTTTTAAACAGAGGATTATTGCATCAAATACTTGCATCAGCGTATAACTGGATGGATGGGGTAGACACCGTCTTTGTATGCCCACTTTCTGCCTTGATCTTTTCTGGTAATGTGTGAGACCTACATGCAATGAACAAAGTTCTCACTTTAAAACGTATTTATATCTGAAAGCACAGCCAGTGATAATTCTCTTTTCCCAGCTCTTTCCGGACTCAGTGTAACCAATACCTCTCTTTCAAGGACAACATGCAGAGCTGACAAGACCAAGTGTGCGTAGACAGGAGTGGGTATTTTCCCCTGGAAAAGGTGCTGGAAAAATATTCAGCACTGCTGACCACTTGATGTGTTAATCAGTTTCCTCCCGGCCTGTGTATTTTTTTCTTTTCACACAGGAAGCCTCCAAAGTCACCCTACACGTTCAAGGAAGAAAATGAACAAACTGAGCAAGACCTCAGATGGCTTATGTGATTTAATTTGGAAATTTTGCGATTGCATTGCATTTTGAATAATCTCGACATTCTGGATTATTTTGATGGAGCTACGCCTTTTAATTAGATAAATTTATATTCTTTATTGGAATGAGATAAAAAGGGGAAAGGCTTTGATTTCACGACATCCATAACGGACGAGATGTTCATAGGATTCAGAAGGAGAGCAAAGTCTTACTTGGAAAATATTTTAGAAGGAAGGGACTCTGAATTGGAACAGGAAGACAGTCAAAATAGTTGGTGTGAAATCTTAGGACACTGAAATATAAACAACAAAATTAGAGTTGAGTATATGTTATGTTTAGAAGAATTTTTTTCTTCTGATTTTTTGAGTTCCCTCAGCAGCATTGGGAGAGTACTTTTTCAGTTAAAATATTGTCTATGGAAAAGAGCCAAATATTTTAGGCCTCCAATTCGAATTTTGGACTCAAATTTACCAATCACAGAATACAACTTTAAGATGATTATAGATAAATTATGTAAGAAGACCATTTTGGTTATTAGTCATATTGTGTTAGTTATAGTTACCAAGTCATGCCTGTTCATTTTGGGGGGCAGTTATTTTCTCAACCTAAAATAATAGATTTCTATTTTTCAGTTCTCAGAGTTTCAGACAGAAGTAACTAGTACAAAATAGATATTTATTAGACGATCATCATCAAGTAGATACTTAGATATCTAATAGGTATTGCCAACTCTTGATCAACCATCTTCCCTACTCGGTCAAAGGCACCTTCCATTTGCTCAGCTCCACAACTCAGGTGTATCCTCCGCTTTTAAAAATTTCAGATGGATAAAATAAACCTGCCATTTGATCCTGCAATTCCTTTATTAAGTATATATCCAGAAGACCAAAAATCGAATTACAACAAAGATATTTGTATCAGAATGTTTATTGCAGCCCAATTCATAATTGCCAGGTCATGGAAGAAGCCCAAATGCCCATCGACCCACGAATGGATCAATAAATTGTGGTATATGTACACCATGGAACACATGAAAGTATCTCAAGAATGGAAGAAAAAGTATCCAATGTACACAGCCCTATTTTGAAACTAATTCATAGCTTTTATAAGGATGTCATACCCTAACTATAGCCTTAGAATATGGGAAGGGGGTGAGAGAGGGGAGGTGAGAAGGGTGGATGGGGGGAGGGAGAGTGATTGCTGGGGTCACCTCTATGGTTTATCTTACAAGGGTCCAAGTGAATCTTTCTAAAAGCAGAGTATGAATGTCTTAACTCAGTAACTAAGAGAATGACATGAAGGTTATGTTAACCAGTTTGATGAGAGTATTTCAAGATGTATATGAAAATGCCACACTGTCCCCATGATTGCATTAATGTACATAGTTATGCTATAAGAAATAAAAAAAAATTTCAGATGGATATGAAGATACAAATGTTTAGGTTATATTGTTTTTATTTCTAAGATAAAGTTCAAGTTGTAGTTCAGCACTTCACCCAGGGGGTGTAAACACCCTCACACTGTGCACATCAGCTGAGGTCCTGCCAGTCACCCTCCCTCCTTGCCTCTCCCTCCTCTTCCCTCCTTCCTGTTAGACTAGGCTTGTGTTTTTCTTTCGTGTGGGCTTGTAGTTGTTTATATATTGGTTTCATATTAGTATTGAGTACCTTGGATACTTTTTTCCATTCTTGTGATACTTTACTAAGAAGAATGTGTTTCAACTCCCTCCAGGTAAACACAAAAGATGTAAAGTCACCATCTTTCTTATGACTGAATAGTACTCCATGGTGTACATATGCTATAGTTTGTTACTCTATTCATAGGTTGATGGATACTTGAGTTGATTCCACATTTTGACAATTGTCAATTGAGCTGTAATAAATATTCTAGTGCTAATGTCTTTGTGGTAAGATGATTTTTTTTTCTTTTGGGTAGATGCCTAGTAATGGGATTGGAGGATCAAATGGAAGGTCCACTTTTAGTTCTTTGAGAATTCTCCATATTTCTTTCCATGGAGGTTGTGTTAGTTTGCAATACACCAGCAATCTGACTAATAACCAAAATGTGCAAAAAAGTGTGGGGTTGGTGGGAGCTTGGAGGATCCATCAACATAGCTCTCTATTTTGAATATAGCACAAAGCCATCAAATATTTTGGGAGGTAGAAGAGTGCTACCCAAACACTGTCGGTTTTATGACAATAACCATCATGGGAGTGTAAAGTGATGGCCCAGACCAGAGATCTACTTGAATCGGAAAGTTTTATAATGGCTCAGGAGAAACAAATAAATGCTCCAGGATGAGCAGAGGTCTTAGGGATAGAAAGGAAAAGAAAATGAATTTCAAAAGAACATTCAGGAGATTCTGTTTCTCGTAGATACCTGACAGAAATGCCTACATAGTTCCAAAAGACACAGTCATAACAACTGAAGCAATCCAAATGCTAAGCAACGTTGGAAAAACAGAATTGAAAGCAAAACTGAGGTATATTAAGCATTAGTCTACAGCAATAAAATAAACCAGCTACTACCTGCACATAACTATTTAAACCACCAATTAAACATAATTTTGGATGAAGAAAAAGGTCAGCCACAAAAGACCACATGCCTTCTAATTTCTTGTAAATAAAGTTCAAAAACAGGCAAAACCAATCTATAGGATTAGAAGTCAGGAGAGTAATGAGCTTTGGGAGGGAGACGGTGTCTGAAGAGGGGACAGGGTCTTTTCTGGAAAGACTGGTAAGGTTTCATTTCTCAGTTAGGGAGCGGGTTACACAGCCACGTTTATTACCACTCCTCTTTTTCAGCACCATGCATCTGAGTGAGATTTTAAATGGGATCAGCACGATTCTGTGTGCAATTTTCTGTATCTCAATAAAAAAATTAACATTAAATCAGTAAAAATAAGACCCTTTTGAAAATATACATGCTTAAAAAAATTGATGTATATTTGAAAGATATACAGTTAGAAGCTGATGAAAAGATTTAACGTTTTCAAAGTATAATGGTTCTGCTTACGTCATTGTTTAATAACAGATACTAAGAAGTACTTTCTCTTTGGCTTTAACGTACCTGAATAAATGATATATTTTCTGTTAAGAAAAATTTTCCTTTTTAAGATAGTTTTTGAATAGAAATATTTTGCAAAAATAACCCTATGACAAAATCGATTTATTAGTCAGTAAACAAAATATATAAACACATATTTTTGAGTATTTGTAACAACCCCTTCCGCTCTCCGTTGTGTCTCTATTCAGATGATACTGCTCCTTCGAGGACACTTAGGAATTGACCTGACAGACAAATGCTGCCATAAGCTACACACCCATGGTTCTGCCCAGCTCTCTGCTTCTGCCAGAGTCACCGCCATCCCATCAGGTGCTGCTCTGCTTGGCTGGGACTGAGGAGTCACGGGGTTGGACAGGCAGTGGTGTCCTACACAGCACAGATGAGGGAGCTGATTGCTGGTACGACAGTTCCTACAGCTTGACCAGGCCAAGGGCTCACTCAGGTCGGAGCAGAAGTGGGGGGGCTCTCCCCCGTATGTCTCAATCCCTCTTAGAAGGTTCTCCAGCAGGCCGCTGTGCTGCTTTTATTTAGGGTGTTTTCAATAAACTTGCTCAAGTCCCTCTGTTTCTAGGGAGTGGCTAAGGGCTTTCCTTTCCCATGGATCCTTGTCAGGCCGTCCCTCAAGTTTGCCAGACATTTCCAGACCTATCTCAGACTTAGCAGTGGCGTAACTTGAGGTGTTTCTCCGGAGGCTCCTGAACTCCTCCTGTCAAACCTGCTCCTCTCAAACCCGTTTTACCAGCGAAGGTCTGAATTCCCATAGTGGACACACCCACTGCCCACACAGGTTAAGAGTTAGTTATTGAATTTAACAAGAAACAATCAGTTTAGAACAGCCCTCTATCCAGGGTGCATTCAGCAAGTATCTGTCCGGTGTCTACAATGGGACAGGTATAGTGTTAGTTCAGGTGTGCAAAGACACCTAAGTCATAGTCTTTATCTCTAGGGAGTTTAGCCTAACAGACATATAGATTAATGCATAACTATAATACACCATGATACCTTGTGTTAATATTATATAACAGGCTATGTCAACACAGCACGTGTGCCAACAGAGAGGGATATGCACGTGCAGAGATGGGACTGAGAAAGGGGAGGCTGATTCCTGATTCCTGGGCCGTCCAGGTGTGCGGAGTCTGGGGAGAGAGAGACAAAAGCAGGAGTTGAAGGTAATGACGCAGCGTGAAGACAGAAAGGTGGACAACAGGCCAATCCTGTGCTAAACAAGTTGGCTATTTAAGACCCCTGGCAGATTTTAAATATGGCAGAGACTTGGGCTTTTATGTGTTTTAGAGCAATGACTCTGGTTGGAAGGGACAAGTATAGATGAGATTGCACTTGTTACTCGATAGAAAGGAGACAGAAAGATGAGTGACGAGAATATTGCACTTGTCTGCGTAAGAGACGATGATCAATGCACAGCGGGGTTGGACGGGGCGTTTCAGAGTTGTGCCTTGCTTGGGAGGCAGAGTCACATGTGGCTCAGCGGCTGACCTGGGCAGTGGGGGAGAACAGCCCGAGTCTCTGATTTTTGAACTAGATATCACTATGACAACACACGTGAAACTGCCTGAAACAGAAAACACAGGCTAGGAAAAACATCAAGAGGAGAAATAATGTTTTCTCTATTGTAAATAAGTAGGAAGAAGCAGGAATGGAAAAGGGACATAAAAACTCAGAGAACAAAAATAGAAGTTTTGACAGGAAAAGTAAAAACGGACAGTGATAAGCAAAACCAGAAAAAGAAAAAAACCTATGGGGAAAGCAGCATAAACAAACGCAGAGGACACTTGGTTTCTGTGCTAGCAGTAACCCCAGTTCAGGGCTCGGTCTGTTTAATTTCACAGCCGTAGGCCTTGCTGTTGTTTTTTTCTTCGGATTACCAATCCCCTAAGATGCAGGTTTGGCTTTTGAGTTGCAGAAACTTGAGGGACGGTATGGAAGAAGGAGAAAACAAAGGATGCTCCTGGTTACCCTGCTGTACAATCTTTTTTTAAATCAATGATTGTAGCTCTGGCACAGGAAATTCGCACCTTTAAGATTATTCGAGAAAAGCCAGTTCATCGGTTTCACTGGATTCAGATTCACCTGAGATCCTGGAAACTGAAGAGCTAGAAGGCTGGGGTATGTAAAAAGGAGCGACGAGTGTCTTCTTGTTTCTGTCTTTCTTGGTGTAGCTGGGTAGCCACATCTATCGGTGAAATCATAAAGAAGACAATCGTGCCATGGGAAAGAATTGCTAATCATTGCTTCCGTTATTATTTCCACATAAAAATAATCACATAAGCTTGCCTGACCAGCAGTCTTCTGTTCACAGAACTGTTTTGTTAGGATGGTAAGGTTTATTTAGAGTGAATAGAACACATCTAAATAAACAGATCAAGAAATGTAAGTATTTGAATCTTATTCTGCGTAGAGAATTAAGCCCTGTCAAGCCTCCGAACCTTACAACAATCAACAATTTAAAACTGTTGAAGATAAAAACTGTGTGAATTTTCACTTCGTAAGATCGCTATGTGCCAAAAGTATTCTCTATAAATTAGGTTCTGAAATCACCCAGGGTAGATATATTTTGAAATATGATTTGTTTTAGAATATCCAATCAACATGTAATTGATTTTCGGTTCCTGAAACTGTGGCTTCCAATGTGATCGATGGAGAGCAGAGGATCAGTAATTAAATAGTAATGATTTTTTTCAAGTGGAGGTCGTTAATATTATTTGAAATTGCTTTGCCGTGAGTAGGTTCAGGCCCTTAATGTTTTAGGAATCAAACTAAGCTTTCGATTACATTATTATTTCCTTAAATATGGAATTTAAACAAAAGTGTATAAAACTATCACAGCGAAGGTGTGTGACAACCTGAGAATTACTTTCCTGACTTCAGAGGCAGCCTCTTCAGATACATAAGGATCCTCTGATTCTTTTGATCACTCACCTGCCAACTTATATGAGCTGCGCATGGAAAGAAAACAGTTGTGCTAAGCAGAAAAAAAAAAACCAAACAAATCCACACACACAAGAAATGAGCAAGCCTTCAACTAGATGGTTCTCCAAAACTAGTTACAGCGATCAGCCCTTTGACACCTCTGTGGCAGACACAGGGATTAAAATTACTCTTAAACTCCATTAATGCAAAAACCCTGTATTCGTTTAGCCCATGCCGGGTTTCTTATCCGCACAGCTCAGGAATGCCATGGAACCACACCTGGAGTGTGGTTGGGATGGCTTTTCTCATTCTGCGGCTCTCTGGAGATGACAGCCTGAAATGCGCAGGCTGCCCTGCTGTGAGAGAGGGTTGATGGTTTGGTGGTCAGTTCAGTCTGGAGGGAAGACTGAGTGAGGCACTAGTGCCACACGGATCCATTGCTCTCTGAAACTTGTGCGGGGAACGTTTCCAGGCATCCTCAAACTACAGCCAGTGGGCCACATGAGGCCCGCCTAGGACATTTATCCAGCCTGCCAGGTGTTTTTGCCGCTGCTGCCTGTCCTGCTTAGCAGCCAACTCGTCCTGGAGCCGTAGTCTGGCCTTCCAACCGTCTGAGGGACAGTGAACTGGCCCCCTGTTTAAAAAGTTTGAGGACCCCTGGTTAGGGACTTTTTAGTAATCCAGAGCACTTGAAGTCTGTGGATCATGGGAGCAATAATGGTGTGTAATGGGAAAGCCAACTAGGTGTTTTGTTCCAATAAAACAAGAGTGTCCCCAGGTGTCTACTCCATCTTTTCATCCTACGAGGAAAGGGCCGAGTGCAGTGGTGATAATTTAGATAGTTTTTCTCTAAAAATTCCGTGAACTCATTTAGCAGTTCCAATCTAATGGAGTCTAGTCGGCCACACAGTGTGTCACCCAGTACAGAGCTGGCCACAGTCAGTTGAATTTGGTGTGAAATACAGAGCGCCAGGGCCACTTCTTACCCCTCTCAAACGAGTCCTCCTTTTCAGTGGTGCCGCCAAGTCAACATGGACTTTCACATTTTACTTGATTTTTAATACATTTTAATGAAAAAGGAATGCCCGAATACAGCTAGGGGATTGTATACCAAATCTCAGACCGCAAATAATTTCATACATAAATACTTCACTGTGTTTCTGGAACACACAAAAACGTTTTAAAAACGTTAAGTGCAGGAACATGAACACTTCCGACATATTTAGCACTTCCGTATCCCCCAGTGCCAGTCCGAGTTCTCTTGTCTCTCATTGTCTTAAAAATATCTTTTTATACTTTGTGGGAATCAGGATCTTAACAGGACCCACTTGTTGCGTTTGTTTGCTGTATCTAAGTTTCCTCTTATTTTGATTTGCCTTCTAATCTATAATAGTTCCTTCTCTTTTCTTTTTCTTTTTTTTTTTATTGAATAGTAACTATGTACATTAATGCACTTCTGGGGTACAGTGTGGGGTTTTCGCATGCAATCCGAAATACTTCCATCAAACTGATCAACACAGCCTTCATGTCATTTTCTCAGTTATTGTTTTAAAACGTTCTGATTCTACTCTTA
>CAUYQV010122917.1:0-32797 GCA_963574575.1 Galagoides demidoff | reverse complement strand
GCTGTCCGGAACCTCTGGTTGCCCAGAGAGACAGAGCTTGCCTATCTGGAATGGTGTCAGTTCGCAGTTCAGGATGCCACTGCTCCTGTATGGCTTCCTTTGAGCCAACGTTCTTCTCCTCACTCCCCTGCCACAGTCAGCACAGAGCAGCACCAGTCTTTTCCCCCTCCACTCCTCTCACAGAGATGCCCAAGATTCTGGACTCCGTAGGTAACAAACCTCCAGACCTCAGGGTGAGAGGGTTGGGAATCCTTGGATTTCAAAGTTGCAGGTGGGGAATATATACACTTCTATACAGTTTTATGCCTGGAAGGAGGGTGCCGTGGCACTCGAATGGGAGTAGGAGGTCCAATCTTTAGGGGGTCTCCTGTGGGATAGAGTGGGAGGATGTTTGAACTCTGCTCACTGTATAAACTGTGAGCCCTTCTTGTGGGGGAGGGGACTCCATCCTCTTGGTGGTGGATTTGGTACCTTGTTATTGTATTTTTGGGGTCATAGCTCGCCTTAGCAAGGTTGAACTGTGTTCTTCAATCTTCTCTCTTGGCTCAGCTCCAAACCATCAGCTTTCTTGCTAAACTTTTGTCCTTTAAGTCTCCTTCTGAACGGGAGCCTCTGTAAAAAGCTGGCTGCAGTCCGCCATCTTGCCTCCACCACCAGGGCTTAGACTTCTAATTGGAGCCCAGCATCAAGGACAGACCATGATGTGAAAGTTTAAGAGTTGTTAGTACTTAGCCTAGGGGGGTGCCCAGCACACTTGGAGAATACACACACACACACACACGTTGGGCTGGGGTGCAGGCAGAGAGAAGAGAAGGCACCTGTGTACCAAGGCAATGCCTTGTTAGGTCCAGGACGTTATCCACCCAGGTTTTCAGAGAGTTAATTTGTGGCTTTAAAATAGGCACTAGTTCCTGAAGATTACACTGGAGACTGAGAGGCGGTTGTGGTTAGTTCGTGGCAAAGTGTCTGAATGGTTCCCTTAAAGGAACAGTGGGAAAGCAGGAGCCCAGACCACCAGGTGAGAGAAGTGTGTGTTAAGTTTCTTCTTCTCTGGCCACCTGGTGGAGCCATTCTAGCTGGGTATAGTATTGGAAAAGTTGTCAAGGCTGACTGAGCCCTGCTTCTAGTTTGAGAAAGTTAAACCTAATGTTTTCTTTTCTTTTTTTTTCTTTTTTTTTTTTTTGGCTGTGGCTGGGTTTGAAACCACCACCTCTGGCATATGGGGCTGGTGCTCTACCCTTTGGGGCCACAGGTGCCGCCCAAATCTAACATTTTAAAATAGATCCTGAGGCAACATAAAATTATAAGCACTCACTATAAACAGACAGCCTTACTTTGTCCTTTCTTTTGAAGTGTCTTGAATATTCTTAGTCACATCTTTTACTGTTTAACTCATGCATTGAGCATTTAATTACACATATCATAGTGTTTACTCTCTAGGGTTCCATTTGGTTCTTTAGTAAAACTACTTAGTTGATGTTTATTAAGTTTCTTAATTCTTACTCCTACTGTGTATTTGAAAAATTTCTATTTTTTAATCTTTTTCTTTTAGTTTTTTAGATCAGCAAGTTTTGTGATTATGTTCAGAATGATAGTTCATTGAATATGAACTATAAGGGGGTGACTTCTCTCATCTTTAGTCATTTAAAAAATATATAATGAAACAGTTAGAAAATACAGAGAATAAAAGGCAAGCCACCCATAATCTTGCCACCCTGAAATCATGTTAATTATATATTTTTTTAATTTATTCAAAATCCCTTTATTGTTGAAAGTCATTCTTTTTGACACTTTATTTTTAATTGTAAGGTTAATTTTTATAATGTGAAATTCTTTAGCTAGATTGCTAAGTCTAAGAGAACTTTAATGAAATTGGAAGCTATAGCCATGTACATGAAGTCAAAGTAATCTAATCAGCACTGAAACATAGATCCTGACATAGTTCACCATTTTATGTGAACACTGTTTGCTATAATCGTCTAACATAGTTTTCTGTAACAAATGTTATAAAATATTAGATTGTAGCTTTTTTTTTTTTTTTTGAAACAGAGTCTCATTATGTTGCATCATAGCTCACAGCAACCTCAAACTCTTTGGCTTAAGCGATTCTCCTACCTCAGCCTCCCAAGTAGCTGGCACTACAAGTGCCCACCACAGTGCCTAACTATTTTTTGGTTGTAGTTGTCATTGTTTTTGGCAGGCCTGGGCTGGGTTTGAACCTGCCAGTTCCCGTGTATGTGGCTGGCACCCTAGCTGCTGAGCTACAGGCACCAGGCTTAGCTTTTTAGTTTTATAAATCAATAGCCCTTAGAATTACATACATCACATCTTCCAATCTTACAAGTGACTTTGACCTTATTAAAGTTTGTGATAAAAACTTAATTTGATTTACTTATTCTGTATGTAGAGTGCAGATTTAACCTAAATGTTATAAATGGCACATACATATTTACTAACAATTGCTAGTACATAGCAATGTAATGTCTATCAAAACATTTTCTTCCATATTTTCTAATAGGTTTATCTTATATTTACAAAAACGGGCTCAGGCTAATTATTAACTGTTTTCTTAACAATGTAATAATTTATTGACTTCAAAATTGGCCACCCAGTATTCCAATGAATGTATAACTTTCTGTTGCTGACATATTACTGCAGGCTTAGTGGCTTGAAACAAGACAAATTTATTAACTCATAGTTTTCCTAAGCCAGACGTCCAGCTGGTTGAACTGAGTCTTTGCTTGAGTGTCACCAGACATAAATGTCAGTAGGACTGTGTTCCTTTCTGAAGGTTTTAGGAGATAATCTATTTCCTTGCCCATTCAGATTGTTGGCAGAAGTCATTTGTGACTAAGGGCTGAGGTCTTTATTTCCTTGCTAGCAGTCATCAGAAGGCTGTTCTCAGCTCTTAGAGGCCGCCTGCATTCCTTGGTGTGGGGTCTACCTTCTCCGTCTGCAAAGCCACCAAGTGGGTGCAGGATGAACTTTCATCCTCCTTTTGTGCTTTGAGACTGACAGCCTCTACTGATTTTGTCTTCTGTTTTTTAAGGACCAATGTAATTTCATCCAACCTGCTCAGAAAATCCAGGACAATCTCCCTATTTTAAGGTCAGTTAGCAAATTGAATTCTATCTGTAACTTTAATTCCTATGCCATGTAATATAACATATTCATACGTGTAGCTCCCCATCATGAAGACCAAAATTCTGCCTACTGTGGTGTGTTGCTGTAAGTTACTTAATAAGTTAAATATTGGTGAACATTTATGTTTCCAGTTATTTGTTATGGTACATCATGCTATAGATCCTAAATGCACACAACTTTCTATACCTTTGCTACAATCCAGTAAGATTAGTGTAGGTTGGGTGTCAGTATTGAAGATTCTATAACAGATGTCACAGATGTTAATGGTCTAACATGAGAGTGGTGTGGGCAACAAGGATGGAGCCCAACTACAGCTGGGGAAACCTGGGATGCTGGACAAATGGAGAATTCTAGCTAATCTTCTTGCCGTAATCAAGAGAGGCATATCAACCGGGAAACGAACCCAGAAAAAGTTCTCTCACCAAAGCTGTGGAAAACCAAGAAGCCCTGAAGACCTGTGCACTGGTCAGCCAGCTTGTAAAGTAGGTCCAAGACGAGGTCAGTGGTCTCCTTGCCAATGGTGTCCATGGGCATAGTTACTGGCAGCATCTTCCCTGTCTGTGATGAGCTGCTCAGGGTGGAAGAGCCGGCGGCAGGTGCCAGTGCAAACTTCGTCACTGATCATGGGTTCCTTGTCTGCAAACACTGACCTAGGCACATGCTTGCCAGCATCTGTCTCACTGAAGAGGTGTTAAAGCAGTCATCTCCTCCCACAATGGTCTTGTCACTTGGTATCGGGCCATCAGCCTGGATGCCACGGTCCAGGCAGCAGAACTCCTACCAGGCACTGGCAACCTGGACACCAATGTGGCCAAAGTGCATGATGGAGATGCAGTCATGCACAGCGGCTACAGCTAAGGAGGCGGAGGTGACAGGAGTGGAAACCAGGTCCTGGGTACCAAGAAGCTAAGAGTCAAGGTAAGCAACACAGTCTTTACCCAGCTTTACCATGTTATAATCTTTAACAAAGTTACATGTGTTAAAGGGAATTAGTGTAACGATTTATTTGATATAGGTATATATTGTGTAATGATGCCACAATCAAATTAACACTTCCTTCAACACACAGTTACCATTGCATGTGTGTCATTTCTGTTTCTCTGTGCAGTAAGGACACTTAAGATCTGCACTTTTAGCAAAGCAAATAATATGTTAACTATAGATACCATGCTGGACATTAGGTCCCCAGAACTTACTCCTCCTAAAATCTGTACCCTTGCACAAGTATCTCTCCATTTTCCCCATCTCCACCCCTGGCAACCATCACTCTAATCTCTGCTTCTCTGAGTTTGATGGTTTCAGAGTCCACATAAAAGCTAAATCATATAGTACTTGCCTTTCTCTGTCTAGCTTATTTTATTTAAAATAGCACCCTCCAGGTTCGTCCATGTTGTCACAAGTGACAGTATTTGCTTCTTTTTTATAGCTAAATAATATTTTATGCATATCTATGTACAGGTTGCATGTCCCATTGGTCTATCCAAATATCCAAAATCTGAAATGCTCCAACATCTGAAGCTTTCTGAGCATCAACATAATGCTCAAAGGGAGAGACATTCATACAACATTTCAGATTTTGGATTTTTTAGACAAGGGCTGCTCAAGTGATAAGTATAATGCAAATATTCCAAGATAAAAAAACATTTTTTTTGAACTCAAGAATTGTTTCCAGCCACAAGTATTGGGACAAGGGATACTCAACCTGTACCACATTCTCTTCATCCATTCACCTGTTGACTAATATTCAGGTTGTTTCAGTATCTTGGCTATTATGAGTAATGCTACAACAAACATGGGAGACCAGCTATCACTTCAAGATACCGATTTCATTTCGTTTGAATAGACACCCAGAAGCAAGACTACTAAATGGTAGGGTAGTTCTATTTTTTAATGTAAGAATGTAACAAAAATGTATAATCAACAGCTATAGATGTTCCTATAACTTAATAGCTTTTTTCCTCATCTAGGTGGCCTCTTAAGTGTATTTTTACACATTCAAGTATATTTGATGATTTGGTATTGGTATTATTTTATGTATCCCTGGAGAATTTGATAATCCAAGGAACTACGAAGGATTAAAGCATACATTTGTACACGTATGAGCACTGGTTATCTATTATTTAAAGCAAGACCTGTATTTATTTTACCTACTCTTGTGATTATTTTCCATAGACCTAGATAGATATATGGAACTATGAAGTTAGCAGTTTTACTCAATTGTTAAAAAAACCTAGGTATTAACAAAAAAAGTTAATGGATTTAGTTCTTAAAATTCCCACCGTCCCAATTAACTTTTGGGATGTAATAGAATTTTTAACATGCTATCATATTGCACTCAATGTTTTGGAAGGGTGCTTGAATATAGGTATGACCAAAAGGTTTGGTAGAATTCTGGTATGAAATGTCTGATCCAGGAACTTTTTTTTTGTTGTTACAGTTATGGTGCTTGACATTGGTCTGTTCAAGAGTTCTATTTCTTACTGGTTGAATCTAGCAAGGTAGTGTGATTCCAGGAATTGGTCCATTTCTCCACATTTTCAAATTTCTAGGTGTAGAGGTTTTTTAAGTAATCGCTGATGATTTCTGCATCTCTGTGGCAGAGATTTCTGCATCTCTGTGTTATTTTCCCTTTTTCATTTCTAATTAAGCTTATAAAGAGATCTTACTTTTCTGTTTCTTATTACTCTGGCCAAAGGTTTACCAATTTATCTTTTCAAAGAATCGACTTCTTGTTTCATTCAGAAGATTAAAGTCTCTTTTGTTCTCTATTTCATTTAGCTCTAATCTAATTGGTCTATACTGGATTACTCTTCCTTTTCCAGTTTCATAAGACGACTCATTAGATTGATTTGTGCTCTTTGAGACCTCTGGATCTGGGTGTTTAATGCAATAAATTTCCTTCTTTGTACTATTTTTACAGTACCCCACAGGTTTTGATACCTTGTGGCTTCATTATCATTTTGTTCAAAGATTCTAATCATTTCCTTCTTTATCTCCCAAAGATCGTCTTATAGTCTGTACTTTACCATACCACTCTCTTTATGTTCCTAGCATATCTTTTTAAAAACATTATGTTTTAGCTTCTTAAGTAAAATAACCCATGAGCCAGAAATGTTTTAACTTTTTTAACAAATTAAAATTTCACACAAACCAACAAAATATATCAATATATGGCCAAAACATCCATTTTAGGTATTTTAGGCATTTTTATTTAATAAATAACTTCTGTAAATAGCATTGTAAAAAGTGAACGGTTAAAATTAAAAGGCACTTAAAACAATGTGACTAGTATGAAACAAGATGGGTAACTCAAATAGTCAAAAGTAAATATACAGTGGTTTGTTATGGCACTAACTCAAAGTAAGACTTGCGTTAAGTGACAGCTGTTACAGAAGCCACAGCACAACTTCACATGTTCATTAAAAACTTTCATTTACAGCTAAAAATTCAAAGAAAAGGTACTGATAACAAAGTTTTACCCTCAAATTGCAAACAAATACATTAAATGACTAGAAGAAGTGATAAAAAGCACCAGCCATTAAACAAAATAAAAATAATAAAATAAGTTCAACTTAAAAGGTCCCCATTCAGCAAATACTTTGTAAATTATGGCCTTTGTGTATACAGTGCTAAATCAAGGACTTTTTAGCAGAAAATTTCCCAGTACTTTCATCTAAGGCTTGAATTTATAAAGAGAAGGCATAAAAGTTACCAAACATTAAGTAACTCTTAAAATGGCACACAGGTTTTAAAGCTATTTGTTTTTCCTTCCTAACTCTGTAACTTTTTCCCATGGCCTTTATAGATCAACTGTTTTAAAATTATTTTACACCAGTAACTCTCAACATCCTTGCCTTTCAAATATATCATCAGTGATGTCTATTAGGCATATAGCAAAATAATAGATTTAAATTTAAAATGATCCTAAACTAGCTAGCAGGCCATTTACTTTGGATTCTTCTGTATAACTGAAAACTGACATTTGTAAAGCAAAAATTCAGTTTTAATACATGATTAATAGAAACTCTCATCGTCTTCATTACTTCACTGCTCTTCCAATCACTGTAGAAATATCACTTAATCCACTAAGAGTTTGATTTCAATAGTCCAGGAAGAAAAGGTCCAAAGGCACAATGTGACCTTAGCTGACAAGGATAACCATCCTGTCTCAAGTCTTTTGTCAGTCCCTGGCATGGATTATAATATTATTTTCAAAATAATAAAAAAAATTCTTAATTATACATATTGTACATTTTTAAAACCTGCACATGAGTAAAACCATGGCAATATTGCCCTAAAGCTATTTAACTGTGACTATGAAAATTGCTACTTTTGCATTCAGTGTTGTGAAATTCGCACAGGTAGTATTTATTTTCCCTCATACTTCGGATTGACCACAGTTGTCACAGCACTCTTATAAATAGGATTTTCACCCTAAAAAGAAAGTGAGAGAAATTATCAATTACTTTCCTGAAATCATGTAGTTTCACTTTGTAAGTCAAGATTGAAAGTTACAGTCATTTTAAGAACTTATTTCTATTTTATCTGCCCAAGCATCACAATTATTTTAAGACATTAATAAAATGGCTTATATAAAAATGAAAAATAAAAGCTTTGTTCTCCAAGTCTAATGATACCCCTGTTATCTGGCACTGTTTAAATTACTTCACTGGCAGGAAGAGTTAAGAATTTCCTCCACGGCAAGGAGTGTGCTGTTACTATGGACTCTCCCCTTTGAACTTGTTTGTAATACCCGTTATTGTACACAGCAGGTGCCTGATAATCAAAACAGGAATCCTGGGCTTTCATTGCTGTGAGAGAAGTGTGTTCCTGGGGCACTTCCACGTAAGTGACTAGTGACTGATTCTGAGAGTTCTCAGGTAAGACTGTCACAGTGTCACCTGTGGTGATGTTCACCAAGTCACACCTTCAAATCTGCTTAGAATGTTCATTAAAATAATTACCATTCTTCATGAAATAACTGTTCTTCTTCAATATCATATTGATAAAATGTCTTATTGAAAAACAATAATTGAAGAGTACTGAAATCAAGCCTAGAAAGTGACTCTAAGTCATAAACACAAGAGATCTCTCAAGATTCAAAAATATATTTTAGCACAAAATCACTTTCTTTAAATATTCCCTTCCGTTAAAAGTCACACTTAAATATCTACTATAGCTTTCTTCTTTTTCCTGTTCCTACAGATTAAAAGTAGGTTTGAAGTCAAATGGGAAATGCGGCCATATAACCCTTTTTTTCCCAGAGGAATTATAGCAAGTATAAATCAAAAATAATTCATTAACTACTAGGGCAATAATATTTTAGGTAAAAGTTAAGATTTGGGAATGTTGTTTAGCTTTATATCTCACTGTAGAACCATTTGCAGGTGATTAATTTTTTTAAAAGGGTATTTATAGATAGCATCTAAAAGCAGTTTTTTGTTTTTAAATTGTATTCACTCTTTATTGCAGATTACATTTGGATTTGGCTTTTGGTGCCACAATTTCTTGCCTCAAGGACAGTACAGTTTGGCAGATGACAGACATGAAAATAAGGCATTCTAATAATATCGACTATGGATAAATTATTGAAATGTAAACAGAAATCTATGCAAAGTCAAGGTGTGGGGGAAAGAATGGCACATTTATGTAAAAATATATATAGTTCCTAAGTGTGTGTAAGGGGGTGGGGTATGTGATTTGTGATTGGGGAAGGAGGAGTCTGCATTGTATGCCAGGCTTGAAAGTCACAACTTCATCCTGTAGATGAGAATCCACTGAGGGAAACTGTAATACGTAAAGACTGGTTCTGCAAGATACCAAATAAACCCACTGTGATTCTGCCACAGCCACACATCTGATTACCAAACAGAACATGGCAATATACCTGAGCCCTCATCTTCCTATGCCTCAAGACACAACTTGACTGGTTGTTTCAGAAATGTGGAGGAACTCAGGATCCCTCAGAGATAATTATCATATGAAATAAGTAATAAAATCAGGTAGAATATAAAATTCTGAGCTCGAATCCCAATTGGAGCTAACACATCCACAGTTATTACAGCATTTTAAACTGGGGTCAGGAAACTGATACTAGCAACCACCTCTTAAAAAGTCATAGAATACAAATAAATTAGATTTGCTGTTTCCATCCTCCTGTCTGTATGTCAGGCCAGTACTGCTCATTCTTTCAAATACGTTGGAAAAATAAATCACCATATAATTAGGTTTCTTTACAACAATACATAAGATAAACCTACAATTTAATACTTAAGAACTGTAAAGGAAGGACAAAAAAATCAGAAAACAATACTTTTTAAAGTTTTACATTATTGATTCCAAAGTAATAAGATTTACATGGAAGAACTTACCTCTGGAGAAAAGTTTGTTTTGTTATTTACATGAACATTTATATTTATTATTTCAAAATACATCCAAACAAAAAATTAACATGCAAGGTTAGAGGTAAAATTAATCTCACTATCTGCATTAGGTTAACTAAAATAATCGGGATTAGTTCCATTGCTCAGAGTGCAACCCTAATTACCCCAGCAAAAAACAAAGCTTATTTAAATCAGAGAACAGGGTTATGTTCTGAAATGAAGCCCTCTGTACTCAGCAAAATGTCATCTTTTTGCTCATACTGGAATGGCTGACAGTGGTAGTTATAGAACCATTCCTATATTAGATATATATTAACATACTTAACTCCAGGAGATTTGGATCCACATTTAAATTTATGTAATAACAGATGGGGAAAGACAATTTTTTCAACCCACTTTAATAGTTTTGAGTTGATAATGTGATATGTTTTTTTTAATAAACCTACATGAAAAGTCTTATGTGCCAAAATAATTTCAGCACCTGCCTATGAATCACAATCTGTTAATGATGTAATTAACTGACTACCAGACCTTGGTCCCAGCCAGGAAAGTGCTTTACAATCCATGGTTTTACTTTCTTGATGTTCACTCATTAATTTCTACTTTATGAGAAAACACCTCTTAGAATAATCTGTAGTCATTAATTTGCATGGAATTCACTAGGTATAAAGAAATTTTTACCAAACTTTTGCTTTTTGAATTACATAAAATACTTATTTTGGCTCAAGAAGTATCATTTTTACCAAAATTTAAGTTAAAAACATAAATATTAAGTTTAAGTAATATTTATGGATAATTTCCTTTGAAGTATAATTAAACATATAGCAAAAGTGAAACCTTCCAATAGGACAAATTTTGTCTCACATGAGAAATAATGACCACATGAAATTGTTAATACTTGAATATTTTTGACCTAAAAAGAAAAAAGCCCAAGCAATTCCACTGGCTAATCAGTTTTCACTAAAAATGAATTTCTGTTAAGTATTAGGTGAGAAAGAAACAAATGTGAGGTCTCAGACTACTGTGTACCAACCTACCTATATATGAATTTGACTATCATTTTCTGCCATCAAATCAAACTTTAAAAAGTCTTCAAATCTACTTAGAAATAAAAATCTGACCAGTTAACTATTTCTAATATTCTCAGTACTTATTCTATCCCTTACAAATATTAAACATTATTGTATTTTAGGCTCTTACTACCATTTCATAAATATGCTTCCAACAGAATAAATAAACATAACTGCAGTGTTGGATTCTATGTAAAGCAACTTTCCTGTTACATTTGCCCACAGCAACAATATTACTCTAACTGAGGGAGGACAAATTGTCAAAATGCTGTAATTCTCTATAAAGAGTGACCCACCTCTTCCTAACCAAATAAGAGTCTCCTGAAGACATGTGATTGCTACCTGTACGATGTAGTGGATAAGAACATGGATACTGGTGCCCAACAACCTGGTTTGAATCTCAGCTCTCTGACTGACTAGCTATGTGAACCTGGTCAAATTACATAACCCTGATATGCCTCAGTTTCCTTTATTCCTATTTCCAAAATAGGAATAAAAATAGCTCCTACTATTCTCACATGAGACATGAGTAGTGTATAATTGTTAGCTATAATATTACAACTATTACCAACACGATTATCTGCATAGTGAGGTAGAAAGTATGAAGAGCTAATCCTTCCAGGTGAGATTACTCAACTGGGAAAGGAGAAGAATCCTGGGTTTACCAGTTAGGATTTAGATCTTATCACTCTTTGAGCCAAGAATTTTAGGGGCTTACAAAATTATATGAAAATACGCTGGAAGCATTTCATGAAAATTCAGATATCAATGGTTTAAAACTATCCAAGGAAGAATTCTGTCCACTAATGATGTAAGAGAAAATGGTAAATTTGTCATCCAGGTAAAACATACAGTCACCAATATAACTTACCCAAGCTTAGAGAACAGGATAAACAAGCCTTCCTCCACCCACAGAATTTCAACTAGGTTTTAATTTGAAATTGTAATAAGGCTTTCTCTTTCAAGTATTTTTGTTATATAAAAATTTTTAAATCTCAGATCTGAAAATTAAAATCACTCCTCTGGCCTTTAATGAAATTTCAAGTTCTATTTTTACAATTTGGATTTCATGGTCAACTTTCACTATTCAACCCTAAAATTTATGTATAATTTGTTATTTAAGGATAACACCACCTGAGGCATAGGACTGCTGTAAGGGTTTAAGCTGACAGACAGATGTCATATACTGCAGTGAGTTTGCTAAAAACAACTCCATACAATAGATATCACCGATTCTGTTACAGAGGAGAGAACTAAATCTCTAGGAGGTGAAATGTCTCAGTACTGTTCTACGAGGAGGAAAAGCTGGGATCTGACTCTAGGTCTGTCTAATTGCAAAGCACACAAAGCATTCTCATCTCACTACAACATGGCTGTCGTTTCCATACCATAGAAAGTCCTTCTAAACACTAAGTTAACACACAAATAGAAAAGCCACAATATAGCCATATAAATAAAGCCAGACTTAAAAAAATTGCAATAGTGATAAAGGACACACAGTGCAGTAAAAAAGGATAAAAGTTCACATGCAAAGGCAGAAAGTGAAGGAAGATACGAACGGCAACTTAGAGACCAGCTTTACGTCCATAGTTTGGATTCTTGAAATTATTAATAGGACTCTTGTAAATCGGATTTTCTTGCTGAAGTAAAAGAAATAGTGTCTAATGATTTCATCAGAAAGAAAACTGACATTTATAGTGTTTCAACACTATAAAGGAACTTATTATTTCTACACTTCTGAAATTCTTAACTTTTTTTTAGAACCCGAGCAAATTGTAGTAAAATGCAATTAACTAAAATTCATTTATAATTTAAAGCCACTGAAGATAGTCCTTGCCTTTCTGTATTGAAAGATAAATACACAGCACTAAACTCTGGTATAAACGTTCAGTCACTTAGGGCATTTGTAATTTTTTATAAAGCAAGGTTTGTTGAGGTGTAATTTCCACAGAATAAAATATACTTTTTTAAGTACCGAATTCCATTAGTTTTTAAATGCATGAAAACATCCATGATCAAGATCATCCCATCCCTCATGTCAACCACTTCCCTTATTCCAGCCCATAGCAACTACTGATCTGATTTCTGCTGCTATAGTTTTGCCCTTTCCAGAATCTCAGATAAATGGAATCAAATATTATATATCCTTATGAGTCTGGCTGCTTTGCATGTAAGGATCTTTATTTGTCTGTTTTAAAAAAGAGAGAGAGAAGCTTTCCACTGGATAGCTTACTGCACAGATAACATTGTTTAGGATTCTATTTTATGCTAGACAAAAAGGCAGAAGAGTAGATGTAGAAGCAAAACTATTAAAGAAACAAAAATACTGGCCACAGTTCTCAAAACATGTATTTGTAATGTTTTGTTTCAATGAGACATATTTAGGATGCTTTCTATTTTTCACCAAACTAAATGCAAGAAAATATTTAAAGAATTTAATAATCAGTCTTAACAGTTAATAAACAAGTCTTAGAAGTGTCATATTTATTTGATGAGCCACCTTACTTTTTGGAAGTTTTATCACTTACCGTGTCCCATTTAGCATTCATTTTCTCCTTTTCAAATTTAGCAAATTCCCTTCTGTCATGAATTATCATTAGAAGCTTCCATATCAGCAGTAATGCAAGGCCAATAAGAACAATTCCAGCAACCACACCAGCTACAATTGGAATGATGTCTGGACCAGTGGGACACTCTGGAAATTAAGAAGGTAATAATGGGCACACAAGGGACTAATATGTACAAAGTCTAGCCATAAACACAAAGAGCCAGGCAGTACCTTATGAGAAACATACAGGAATAAAAAAACGAGATAAATGAATGCACACCACCCCAACAATCTATAGACAAGAGCCAGAACCAATGACAAGAAGGCAAAGATGAACACACTGGAGATAATACTTGTAACGTGTGTGATATTACAAAACAGTACAGAGACTTTAAAAAATAGTTTGGCAGTGTCTTTGTTAACCATATTCTCCAAAATTCCATTCTTGGTATTTACCAAAGAGAAATGAAGTTATATTCACTCAAAAACCTGCACACGAAAGTAGAAAATTCTACAGAATCTACAAAAAAGCTACTAGAAAAAAATATAAGAAATATTTTATCTTCTGAGAAGTTTGAAAAATTCAACACTGTAATATCCTTTAACAAATTATCTTTCCCACTATCTAAGCCTAAATGAAGCTCAAATTTCAATACTATCAGTCATGATATAACTCTTCACTGAGCACATCTAAGTGTCAAGCATTACTGTTAAGTTCCTTGTATAAATTACTACCTTTAATCTTCAAACTCTCCACTCAGAAAACTTAAAACTTGATCTCTCTTTTCCTTAGTTCTTATATGGTTAATTAAAGCCTCCGTTAAGCTTTGAGAGATGAAAAATTTCCCAACTTGAATAAAATAATGCAGCTGAAGGCTGTTCCATGATATTAAAGAACTGGACAATGGGCCTGCACAGTATAGACAAGTTAGAAATGAAAAGAATTTTTGAAATGATCAGATTTCTACCTGGAGTCTCCACAACATGAACGGTGATCTCGCCGTTGCTACTCACTGAATACGTGAAGTAGAACCAGCAGTCGTCAACATCCTTCTCCTTACAGTGGGACAGAGGATCAACTTGGCCTGGCTGGGGTAATTTGTCCCGATTTTCTACCTTGGTAATATTGAAATATGAACATTCGTCTGCACATGTGTCTTTCTTTTCTCCTTTATTGAAGGCTCTGCACTGAACACACTCTCTGGTAAAACACAAATTATTCAATTTTATTATTTATGATAAACATTTGCTGAAACATTTTGTGTGCTAATAACCTCATGTGACCAAACTGAATCAAAGGCTATGAAGAAGGAATTAAACACATGGAGAGGCATACTACATTTCTGGACAGAAAAACTATGTAAAAAAGATGCTGATTTCCCAAATGAAATTATAGGTTTATTATAGTTCCAATTAAAATCCCAATAAAGAAATGAAGTGTAATAAAATAACTTAGCCCTTCCTATATTAAATAAGATAAAACCATAATAATTTAAACCATTTATTACTGGTATTAATAAAATTCTTCAAGGTGAAAACCCCTCAATTTTATTTAGTCAAGTAATTAAGCTATTGGGAATCCAAATTTAACAATGTTACCACAGATTCAATTACACAGCAAATTCACATCAAAATAATAGTACAGCTCTCATAGGACACTCTTTGTTATCATGGAATACATACTAGCTGTTGATAAAGAAATTTAAAAAATTAAAGCGTAGGCTTCTGAGTGGCAGGTATTTTCCTTGTAGTTTAATCCTACATGGGCACAGATCTGGTTCTAATGATAAGACATACTTAATACTTAGGTCAACAGAGAGTAAATATCAACTATTTCAAGCAGCCAGGAAATACTCACTTATGCTCTGCACAGACACCAAGGCAAGTCTGACACATCTCACACGTCTGCCCTTGGAACTTCGGATCTGTACACTTACAGACTCCACACTCACAGATGCCCCGGCCATTGCAAATCTGTCCATTTGAGGCCTCACAAGTAGAAGTATCCAAAGAACAGTCGCACGCACTGCCGGTATAGTTAGGGTTGCATTCACACACACGACACTTGCAAACGCCATTTCCTGCAATTAAATACATCATTTCTCAAAATAATGATGAAAATATAAAATATAAAATTGATTTAAAAGTAAAACCAAGCAACAACATGGGAGCAAGTGTACCCAGGGGATGGACTGACCCTTAACACTGTTGCTTTTCTACTCACTCTGCAGGTACACTCTTCAATTTTTTATCATATTAGACGGGATCACATGTTAATTATACAACCATCTCAGATCCCTTTCTTACCTCCACAGATTAAGCCATTGGATCTATCACAGTTGAAATTATCACACTCGCAGAATTTGCCAGAATAAATTTCATTGGTATTATCCCTCTTCCTGCAAACACACTGTCCACAGACGCACTCCCCATTGTTACTACAGATCTCTGAACTGTTTTCTTTCCTGCAGTAAGCATCCATGTCTTCACTGTTAACTTCATCTGTGCTACATTCGCAATGTCTACCAACACGCCCCTCGTTGCACCTAAAGAAAGATTCCAAAAGTGCAATCACTTAAAATAAAAATAACTTAAAAGAACAGGTCATGCTGTCAAAAAGACTGGGAGAGGCAACAAAACTATGAACAATCTCATCAAACTACAAATGTATTAGGTGGGAGTATTAATGCCACACATCACAGATGCGTATCAAAGGGTACGTGTGCATGCACACACACGCACATATGCAAGTACACAGGCACACACACCTCTAAGCCATTCAAGTTCACAGGGAATACACAGCGAGGGCCTAGGAAAGAAATGTCTTCAGAAAAGTTACAATTTTGATAAAGATGAAAATATAATCTATCAAGAGGTGAACAAAACATCTGGAAAGAGCAAATAAACTTATTTTTAAAGAGCATGTTACATATTCAAAAGGTATTGATAACATTTGCTATCGTAAGTGACCACTCTAAATTTAAAGCATTGATCCCACTAAAAAAGTATAATGAACACACCAAAAAAACTATATGGAAGTTGAAGAAAAACATGCTGTGCATATAATTTGAAGATATAATTAACATGTTATTTTAAAATAAAGCCTACACGTTCATACTTTTCAGATCCCCTATACATTTTTATAACAGGTAATGTTCATAGACACTGGATATACTGATTCTGAATCTGGTAAAAATGTACAGGGGAAGAAAGACAAAGCATTTTCAAGATAATCCTTTTGATAAGTGACATTTTACCAAAAATACATCTGCATTACTCCAACATGATATGTGCAAGATGGAAAATAAAAACTATTAACACTGATATTGTTTTTTGGAACAGATAATAACTGACGGTGACTTACAGCCATGTGTTTCTTTCTTGGTTAAAGCTATATTCAGAGTACTCAGTTTTAATTTTTAATTAAAAGAAGTCACCAGTGTGAAAATAAAACTTAAAATAACTGATTAAAGTTTTGTTAGTATTAAGAATCCATATTCTGAAAATACCAGTTTCTCTTTATAATTTTACAACACATATTTATTTGTAAAAAACCACTCCAAGAATGCAGAGGTACATACATGTACTATAAGGTGAACATCCTTTACTGAGTCACAATTCCATTTCCCAGATGAAATCACCATAGCATAGGTTTAATGTTTTTTTTCCAAAACACTTATCTTATTTTGCCCTAGAAAATTCAGATTGCTGTCCCACGAGTGAAATGCTACCTGAACAGTTTGCTGAATATACTTCTTACAGGCTATAAAAGCTTTTATTTTGGAGTTAAAGGTAGTCATCTGAAGAAGTTAGGAAAAGACTTTCTATGAATGTCACACACAAGATCATCAACTGTTCTTGGGGTTAGCAACAGTGGTTGGAACAAATAATTTATCTGCTTCACACTGATTTTCTCTGGATGTCTCAAAACACAGCCTGACCTCTGACTTTCCGTCTCTGACAACTCCCAGCTCACCTGCACGCTCCACACTCAAAGGTCCCGTTCCCTTCGTGGCACTTTGGACTTTCTGGGATGCCCTCACTTTGGCATTCACACTCACAGATGAAATGAACCATAATCTCTACTTCTTCAGTGAAACCCAGAGGCTTAATTTTAATGGTTTCAGAATCCTTATTTGGACATTTATTTGAAGTTATGCTAATTTCAAATTGAACCTTAAAGAAAAAAAAACATTAAGCAAGCTCAATCTACTAAAAAATATTTCAAAAAGTTACTCTATTCTTTTAATTTTTCTCAAATTACAAGCTAAATTTTGTTATAAATAAGCAATTTTTTATTTTCTACAAAAAAAAATGCTTTATATAACATACCTCATCTCCAATGGAAATATTAGAACATTTTCTTCCATTTTCCCCTGTTCCATTCACCCCATTCTTGCAGTAAGATTTGTAATTTATTGTTACTCCATCTGGTAATTTGCTGTTTTCCAAAATGACTTCTGAGGAAAGGGACTAAAAGAAAGCCTAATTATATATCAGAAAGTCAAACAAAATGCTACGTGAAATGCATAAAACCAAGGGGTCAAATAAACGTCAAAAAAAAATTTCACTTCGAGATATTTTGAAGCTAAATTCAACTGAGTGACTGGAAAACACAGAACCCAGAGTAATAGGCTCTAATTAATAAGGACTCAATCTTCAAAATAAAGTACACAGTGGAAAAGTTATGCGTTTTAATTACTGAGTTACAATATTAATGATCATACACTGCAGTGGCTTGTTATTAACTATGAGGAGTCCTAAGAATGCAGAACAAATGTTTTCTTACTCCCTTGCCTAACTGGCTCTCTTGCAGCTCGACCTCTTCCAGCAAACTGTGGACTGAGGTAAGAAGTGCACTATGTAGTCTAGGAACAAATGTACTTATTAGGAGCCATTACGCCTGGCCAAAAAAATAAAGCCAAGAACCCCCGCGGAGGAAGAATTTGAGCCAGTACTTAGTGAAAATATCAGACCTCTCAGGACAAATGGAGGAAGGTGCAATAGCAAGCTGGCTCTTGTTCACACCCTTACAAGTAAAGAGTCAGGAAACCAATCTGTTAAGATGGAGAAGTACAGGGAAGCCATGGAATGCCTGAAATGCTGTGAACCTTGGAGAGACACTCTCTCTGAGTCAGGTCTGTCCACAACACTTTGGGACCCCATGACAAAAGGTAACAATATCTAAAATTCAACCTGCCAAAAGGTTGGGGTTATAGGGACTAAAAGAGGTAGCTTCTACACGCAAGGGTTACCTTTACATTACAAATGCCTTCAAGTGATTTAAAATGATTATAAACCAATGCTAAATGGGTATGATTAAAGGTGATATGAATTATGCTTTAAAAGAAGCCAATTCCTCTTTAATTTCAATTCCACTGCCTGCCAAGTAGGGGGGAAAAAATCCTATAAATATTTTTTTAAATAGGCAAGTCACATATATATTTACATTATTATGTATTTTATGGTGTCTATATATGAGTGTGTATATACCTCCTGAATATAGAAAATTATATCCTCTGATTACATGGGAAGAGAAGAAGTAGCAAAAAAGCTGCTCTAGCACAATTCATCAAAACAGATAAATCTATAAAGAATACTTTGGGCAGGAAGAAAAGATTGGGGAAATCCTACAAATCCAAGTATAAATTATGTTTTACAATTGCTCTCCAACAAGATGAGCTCTACTGCTTAATGACATATAAGCAGATATTTAGAAATGTTTCCTACGTGCTTTTATCATATTTTTGCTTTGTTTAGGTGATGCAAATAAATGATTTTTTAAGACCACATGTACATAGTTTTCCCTTCCAATACAAAATTTAAGTTTTTTTACTCTCCTCTGGGCTAGCTAAATTGTACGGGAAGTTTTACTTTCTTTGAGCAAAGTATGGTCAGCAGGGTATTGTCCAAAACTGACCTTATTTAAAATATACTCACATTGTATGCATCAATGATCAACTGAATTACATTGCTAGAATTTGAAGATAATGTTCCTACTGCTGACTTAGGAATCAATTTTTTCAGTTCCTGTAAATAAAAAATAAAAATATATAAAATAAAAATATTACTCTTTCAACTAATTAGTATCTAATGAGCAACTTACATTTATCTTTAAATACCGATTTCCTACACATATCCTAAATAACTTTAAGAGTCAAACTTGAAAAAACAATAGTTTTATAATCGACTTTAAATGTAAACCACTTTTGGTAAAATTCAGTCTGCCTACCTGGTAGCACTTCCCCACATTTTAATTCATATATGATTTGTCTCTAATGATTAAACAAAAATTGTCTAAAACTTTGTTTTTTTTTAACTAAACCATATTTACCTTGTAAACAGGCTGAAATTCTTCAGTCACTGCAAAAATCATCTGAATGTTATTTTCACTGAGTTTCTGGACAAGGTGAGCAATAGAAGGATAATCCTGAGAAATTAAGTAATATAATTTAGTATGTAAATACATTCTTTCAGTCTATTCCAGTTTTTTTGATACTTTCTGAAAATAGCAATGACTTACAATATAACTGACTACTTTATTACTTTCAAATAAAAGTATCGAATGCAAATAAATGCTGAAGTGTATATTATGCATATGTGAGTTTCTAATCTCTTTTCCCTACTTTCATGTATCTATAAACATTTCCACGTGAAAAAGTCTTTCTATGGTTAAGACTGTCTATATATGTTAAATGTAAGAATGATGAAATTAAAAAATAGCCAGTAGTTAAAGTTTCTATTATCTATTACTTAAAAAGACAAAGATTCATCGATTTCTTCTAGAACTTGAATAATTTGACAATCTTTATTTTCAATAAAGACAGTGTGCTGCTTTTAAAAATCACTTAAGATAAAGCGTGTAAGACCAGGTAAATTATTTGTTTAGAAATAATGTCGACTTTGCTACCAAATGATGTGCACAAGTAAGAGACAGAGCTACAGACTGAGACAAAGAGATAACAGTGCCATCACACATCCCTCTCCCACGTGTGCCAGGCAGACCACTGTCTAAGCAGGAGAAGCAAACACCAAGCTGTGACTTCACAGACAGCAGTACCAGTTTCCCTGTACCCTGGGTTAGGGCCCATACTCACCAAAGTCACAAACCCCCAAACTCCAAAGAAACTCACAAGCCAGTCACCCACAATACTCTTCAAAATAAGCACATTCACTACACAAGGAATTAAGCACTTACATAATAGTGGCTCATTGTGTACACATTATTTTCCAGGTGGCACTGCCCATCATTTGGTAAAACTATGCCACCGAGTTTCCCATCTCCAGCAAAGTGAAACCCAGCATCCGTGGAAAACACCAGCAGCCGTGTTACGTTCCTCCAGCCAATCAGTGACTTGAAAGGAAAAGGATTTCAATTTTAAAACACCACTCACAGTACTTCAACATAAATCTTTTAACTTTCACACAGGCTCCCATTCGACTCTGAAACTACTTCGTTACCTTCTCTTTACAAAGTGCTAGTGATCTTGATGACGACCGTGCACAGTCCACTGAATGAGGCCTCTCCAGGTCACTGTACAACTGTATTTTGCCTGCTTGACCACATTGCTCTTTATTTTTTTTAAATTTTTTTTAGAGATAGAGTCTCACTTTGTTGCCCTTGGTAGACAGCAACCTCCAGCTCTTAGGTTTAGGTGATTCTCTTGCCTCAGCCTCCTGAGTAGCTGGGACTATAGGTGCCCACCACAATGCCCGGCTATTATTTTGTTGCAGTTTGGCCGGGGCCCAGTTTGAACCCACCAGCCTTGGTATATGGGGCCAGTGCCCTACTCACTGAGCCAGAGGTGCTGCCCTGCTCAGCTTTTTTTAAAAATTGTTTTTTGGGGGCGGCGCCTATGCAGTGGGTAGGGCACCAGCCCCATATACCAAGGGTGGCGGGTTCAAACCTGACCCTGGCCAAACTGCAACAACAACAACAAAAAATAGCCGGGTGCTGTGGTGGGCACCTGCAGTCCCAGCTACTCAGGAGGCTGAGGCAAGAGAATCGCCTAAGCCCAGGAATTGGAGGATCCTGTGAGCTGTGATGCCATGGCACTCTACTGAGGGTGATAAAGTGAGACTCTGTCTCTTAAAAAAAAAAAAAAAAAAATTGTTTTTTGGGTCTGCTCATCATCCTACCTCCAGCAGTGAGCACACTGCTTGGCACGTGGCAGTCCTCATTTAGCACCTGCTGTATACGGGTGTTTCAGCCTATCCTGACATTACCGTCCTGCCTCTGTCTTGTCCCATCCATGCTTGCTATACTTTCTATACCTCCTTTATCACTCTCCGTATTAAGCTGCCTTTTTTTATTATAGGAAAGAATTATCTTACCAAGGACTTGCCCTGCTTAATTTCACCCATTCTAACTCATCAGCTGACATCATTGATTTGTTCATTTATTTCATTCTCACCCTTTTCCAACAAAGAATTTAAAGTAATGGTACAATTCTCTCTCTATATAGTAATTTCATAATTATATCTGTCTAAATTTACTTAAAATATCTGTTTCTACTTTGTATCCTCACTAAGACTGTAAACTCCTTATAGGCAGGAATTAAGTATATTAACACTGGTAACCTTTCAAGAGCAGAATGTCTGTCTCTTTGGCTTCTAGAGCAGTGCATGAGCAAGACAAACACATGAAGATACAAGACCGGGGTGCTATGGCTTGTTTAATCCCACAGGTGAAGGCCCGGTTAGAGACAGCCTGGAGAATGCTCTCCCCACAGCGAGCTGCTAACAAAATCACAAATAGAGGGTAGAAAGAAAAGACGTATTGGCTAGAGACTAGCTGAATATTACTTTCTTTAGCTATAAAAGCAGAAACTAACCTTAAATCATAACTATTTTCTGAGAAGTCAAAAGTAACAATGATAAAGTAGTATTTGCTGTCTGCTTATTGATATTAATATTTTATGTAGATTACCACATTTAAACTTCACAAGAGCCCTATGTGGTATGTACTATTATCCCTTCTTAAGGTGAAGGCTAGAGAGGCTAAGTAAATTGCCCACCATCAGTGCTGACAGGAAAACACTTAACTAATATACCACCTGGCTTCACTTGTTATTTTGCTTATCAGCACCTTAGCAACAAGTGGGTGAAAAATAACCATTAAGAGGCATATTAAATCAAAGAAGACCTTCTACAGAACAGAAGTACTGTACGGGACAAAAATGAGACAACAGTGGGACTCAAGGTAAACTTTACCCAACAATGCTGTCTGGTTTCAGCTTTAGGTATATTGTTAAAATTATGTCATCTGAAAATACTCAGCTGGTACATGGGTCCAATAGAGATAAGCTTGCTACTACTGAAAATCTTGCAATTAAAATCATAAATATTATATCACTTCTCAAAATACACGTTCACATATAGCTTCCAAACTAGGCTGTAAATAATTCTTTCTTTTTGAATTATGACACAGGAAAATGGTGTCCGTCAAAGCTGATGAGTAAGAGACAGCTGACTAACGGTAAATGATATGAGAGACTGTTCCTTCGAACACAATCGAGGTTCCTGGGGATGCCACAGGAACCAACATCAATTCCATGTCGGGTACAAAGCCAGCAAGTTAGGACACCTGGGCCTCTTCTCAAAACCTACACCAGCTAAAGTACAGCTAAGGTGTGCCACTGTTTAAAATGGTTAGCTCGGGATTTTAAAAGCCTATGTGAATAAATGAGCTGCCTGGTTTAAATAAGAATATAATGATTAAACATGTTTTTATAAAGCACTTACAGTTGGAAGGAATTTAAGGGATTAATATCTGAGATAATGAAATGATATGGAAATTAAGGTTGTTTTCTCTACTAAGTGATAGTATAATCACACTTAAAATTCAGACAAATAATACAAATGAGATCCCTTTGTAGGAAATGAATGCACTTACTTCACAAACTGCAACTTGCATGATTGCATCAAAACCACCTTCTGGAGAATCCAAATTTCCAGATATGCGTTGTTTACCAACAAGTTCGTTAAACACTTCTCCTTTTCTAGTTAGATTAAGCACATTTTTGTAGCTAAATGGGCTGGTACAATTCTGATCACTTGTGCAAGGATTCCTAAGTTTAGCTGGTGTGGTACTAATGTAAGGCATCACAGTTTTTTCCACAAATGAGCCAAATCCTGTGAAGAAAAAATGCACATAAATAGATGGATGGATAGATGGAAAGACAGACAGATTAGATAACAGGTAACAGAGAGACAGACTTCCATCTAGAAAAAAAATCAAGTATGTTACCACATATAAGTTACTATGGACTGAATGTCTGTATCACTCCCAAAATTCATTTAAAAAAGCCTAATGTCCGACGTGATGGTAATTAGGAGGTGAGGCTTCTGAGACATGACTGGAAACTGAGAGTGGAGTCTTCATGAATGAGACTAGTGACCTTATCAAAGAGGCCCAAGAGGCTGCCTTCCCCCTTCCACTAGGTGAGCTCATGGGAAGAAGGCGCCGTCTCTGAGCCTGGAAGAGGGCCCTCACTGGACCCAGTCTGCCTTCCTCTTGGGCTTCCCAGCCTCCAGAGCTGTGAGAAATTAATTTCTGTCATTTACAAGCTCCCTAGTTCATAGTTATAGCATATAAATGGGCTAAGATATAAGTTAATCCTTTTGTGTACTCAATTTAAAAATAATCCAATTCATTTTCTTAGCATACCAGCTCTCAATAATGGCATGTTGAATGAATAAATAAATGAATATTCTGGAATTATGACCACTTTAAAAAAAAAAACTAACTTGGTAAGAGCTTCCTATCTCCATGGTCCTTGAATTATGCTTACTGAATAGAAGAGCATTTTAAGCAAGTGCTATTTTTAATGTTTCCATTTAAATAGAGCTAATTTTTTAAAGGCAGCTTTCAGGCCTCAAGAAGACTGGCAAGTCTTTTCAATATTTTATTGTGAAACCTCTGTTGGGCCAGCAGTGAAGAGAAGCAGGCAAAAAAAGAAGTTAAGTTGGAGATTCACAAAATGGGGAAAATATGGTTTGGAAAGGAGATCGTTACAATATGAAAAATCTAGGTCTGATGTAAGATTAGACTGTACCGGCAGGTTAGTCTTACTAATCAGTAATGAAGTAGAATCTGGGTACTCAAAATATATTTATAATATAAATCAACAGTTAAGTAGATAAATGCCTGTGAAAACTAGCATGAGTTTCAGTATTTATGAGGTATAATCAGTGTCAATCTAGGAGCAAGCAGTGAGAGAGGAAAAAGGAGGCAGAAAGATTAAATGTATAACTGGAACATCCGTTTCTCTCAGGAAGAAAAAGCTAACAATGCACCTATTTATGTCTTAAGTATGTTGTGAAGAAAAAAGGAGGAAAACTACAAAAGGTCTCTGAGAACTGTCAAGACTCACACATGAAAATCATTAATATTCCAAATGTTCCTACCAATTCTGAAGTCCGAAGTAATCCTCCTCATTTCATTCATCAGGTCTGTTCCAAGACTTTTTACATTCTCCAGATCATCTTTCATTGAGTACGAGAGGTCCATAAGGTAGTAGAGATCGATGGGATAGTCTTCCGCACGCTTGAACTTTAATGTAAATGTCTGCGGCTCCCCTGGACAGAGATTAGAAAATGAAATTTGCTTGCTGGCAATGAAAAGCCAGTGAGAAAAGCCAAATAAATCTGATTTACTTGGTAACACTAAAAACTGAAACACATAGGCGTAATATTTACAAAAACCCTGGAATTCGGTTCAGTGCTGTGTAGCTCCGTGGTTAGGGCGCCAGCCACATGCACCAAGGCTGGCAGGTTTGAAACCAGCCTAGAATTGCTAAACAACAACGATGACGACAACAACAACAACAAAACAGGCAGGTGTTGTGATGGGCGCCTGTAGTCCCAGCTACTTGGGAGGCTGAGGCAAGAGAATTGCTTAAGCCCAAGAGTTTGAAGTTGCTGTGAGCTGTGACTCCACAGCACTCTACCAAGTTGATGTAGTGAGACTCTGTCTCAAACAAAAAAAAACCAAAAAAGCAAAAAACCCTGGAATTCTATAAGCAACTCAATGGGCATGGGCTCAATTCATCTGACAAATACCTAAAACACCAAGCCTTGGGGATGCGAAGGTGAAAATGAGAGCATCCCCAACCCACTGTGGGCAAGCCAGACATAAAGTCAGTTTATAACTGTAAGAAAGGAAAACAAATAGCTAAAACACCGTAAGGTGGCGGGCGTGGGGTGGGGAGGGGCAATGCAGGGCACATTATAGAGTACAACTGAGTCACAGACACTGAAGTTGTGAGGACTCTGTTCTGTGCGTAAAGTGATGCCACCATATGCAAGTGAATAACACAACCTGATTTTTACTTTAGAAAACACACCAAAAAGTATTAAAAATGAATTACAGAGACAAAGGGAGTGGTTAAGTTACAGTGGCTAATCATCTAAGAGGGAGATGATTATCTGAACTGAAATAAGGAAGAAGAAACGCTTAGGAAGAGAGATTTCCTTAGGAAATAGAGGAGAAAAACAGGGCTTGGATGAAAAATCATTGAATGTTTAACTTACATATTTTCTTTATCTAGATTTCTAGCAGGCAGTTAGAGAAATGGGTTTGGAGCTCAAGAGAAGTCTGTGTTGCTGTAGTATACAACTGGACTCAAAGCCAAGAGAGAAAAACCTACATTTAGGTGCAATGCTGACCGGAAGGAAGAAAAACAGATACAGAGTGGAGCCGGGAGGGCCAGGCATAGTGATCATGTCTATATTCCTAGCACTGAAGGAGGCTGAGGTGGGAGCATCCCTCTAGGACAGGAGTTTGAGATCAGCCTGAGTGAGAACCAGATGCCAGCTCTACAAAAAATAGAAAAATTATCCAGGTGTGGTGATGCTAACTGGGAGGCTGGGATAGATGTCAAGGGGAGAGCATTCCAAGAAGTACAACACCTCTCGGTTCAGAAAGGTTTATAAAAAAGGGCCTGATAAGCATCCACTGGGTCTGGCAGTTCAAAGTGAAGGTAGAGCTTTGCTAGAGCAGGGTTAGAAGGAGAGGCCTGACTGAGCAGGCTGAAGAGTGGACAGGAGGGAAGTCATGGGAGAAGGCCATTCTCTACCACTCTTCTGAGAGAAAGGGGAAGGAGAGGGCTTCTTTATTTTTAGATATGGAACTGGCATACATACTTAGAAAAACCTTAACATTTTAATAATACTACACAAATACAAAGGAAAAGAACAGGTTACAATGTTGCTTTTATATTAATATTGTGTTAATTATACTGGAGAATGAGCACTTTAAAATACTTTCTGAATCTTTAACAGAATTTATGATGGATATTAGACAACATTTAATATTATTCCAAATTTATGTGTTTTACAAATTGTTACTTTTGCAAAAAAAATTTCTAAAATTTAAACTATTGCAAGTTTTCCAGTGTCAGTCCACATGTGAAAATGGGCTCTCAACAGAGTCTGGGAAGAGGCTTGCATGCAGCTGGTGTCAACAGTATGAAGCAGAAAGGAAAGTATTCAGAGAGCTGGACTCCGTACCTGACCGTAACTGCAAAAGCAGCTGCTGTGGTTGGATCTGAGTAATATCTTCAGGCTGGAGCTTTTCTGCTGTTCCTTTGCTGCGGTTGGTTACATTTTTATTTTTCTTTATGTCTTTGGAGCCTCTGGGATTTTCTATGTCATCTGGGTGGCAACCTTTCTTTTTCAAGGCTTCCAAATCATCACATCGTGCAGAAGTTGGCATTCCTTCTTGTAAAAATGTCTAAATGACGTATAAAATACAGGTATTAACATGAAGTGTAATACTCAAACTTTTTAAACAATCATAAACAAAGTGGCATCAAATGTACTTCATTTCTAGCTTTTAAACAAAATGCTCCCTTCATCCAAACCACAGTAAGGGCTCTTGTTTAAAAATAGACAAAATCATTTCCAAGAAAAGTAATAACTTTCCCAGGACTGACCTAAGTATACAAGTAAATGTCCCACCTTCTAATGCTAAGTATCTAATCAAAAGAAATTTCTTCAGTGAAATTATTTATTCAGCATGGTTAACAGCTACTAATAATGTATATACCTAAATATGGAACAATATTTTTTCCCCAAATTTACCTTAGGAAGTCCTTTAAAAGCCTTGTACATTATGTAGCACTCGCCCTATCACAATATTTTGAATACCCTAATGTTCAGGGAAAACAGACTGGCTTAAAAACATTTCAATTAATGATAGCAGTTTTAAAAAGGAGACCAAAAAAATTCAGCACAGATTACATCAGTATTCCTGAAGGGCTGGAAAAAAATCTCAAGATTGATTATTACTGTAAACAAGCTTTAAAAAAAATTTAAAAGCAATATAGTAATTTTATAACCAGAGTCATGAATATATTTCCACAGGGTAGATTTTTTTAAAAATGCTCCTAATGGCATGTGAATGGGTATTTGTGGTGTAGGGCAAAATTTCAAGTAATGACATAAATTTAAAATGTGCTATGCCTTGAACAACTTAAATGGAAATAAAATTTTATCAGGCAACTGAAAAATACCTTAATGAAGACAAAATGCTGCTATTAAAAATGTATGTATGGGTCAGGCACGGTAGCTCATGCCTGTAATCCCAGCATTGGGGAGATCAAGGTGTGTGGATTGCTTGAGTTCTCAGGTTCAAGACCAGCCTGAGCCAGAGTGAGACCCTGTCTCTTTAAAAATAGCCCAGTGTTGCGGCATGCGCCTGTAATCTCAATTACTAAGATGTCAGGACACCCTACTGAGGGCAACAATGTGAGACTAGGTCTCAACAACAATAACAAAAAAAAAGTGTATGTAAAGATTCTGAACAAAAGTATGAGATGTGAAGAAAGCAGAACAGTGACATTATATGTGGTGCTCATATCTGTTTATGATGTAACAGTTTTACTACCAGCACGAGATCCTGGTGAATTATACATCTCCAAATATTAGCCAGTCTGTGAAAATTTAAGACCATAACACCCAAATACAACTTCACTAGACATATTCCAAGAGAGCATTTGATAATTTAAGAATTATGCCCATAAACTCAAAGGCTTAAATTATTTAAAGAATAGTTGGCTAAAATAATCCTCAACTACAGATAAATTGTAGCCCCCACAACATGGATGTTGTTAATAGTAATAATAGCTGCCACTTATTTTCAAGTTTTTAAGTGAAACTGCTACTGTGTAAGTTCATTAGAATAACTCTTGTAGCAACAGATAAAGCAGACATCACCAGCCTCATTTTACAGACAGGAAAGCCAAGGGCATCAGTGCAATAAGCCCTGCCTTAAACACTCACAACACCTCTTACTCCCTCTGGTCTCCAACTCAACCCCAGCATACTACTGTTGGGAGAAGAGAAAATACCACTCGAAAATGTCTGAAATAATAAAACAAAAACCTCTCATGTTTTTTTTCATATCTGATGCTGGCACAGTTATGCCTATAACAATTAGATGCTTGAAATTTGGGTATGAATGCCTGGGTGAAAATATAATCAATGAACCTTTGACCTTCTGATATTAGTCATTTGTTCTGTAATAAATTGTATGCCCCATATGACTTCTCTTGGCCCCCCGTTTTGACTTATTCATTCACTCACTTACTGAACTTTTAGTAAGCTTTGTGGAAGGCACCACGTTAGACAAGGTAGAGAGATGATATGAGTGAATCAATTCAAACCCTAACCTCGACTGGCTCAGGATGTAAATCAATTCCGTATTAGATTAACTCAAATATAATTAAGAAGATGAATTTATACTTCTCTCATCAAAAAAGAAGGAAAATAGGCCAGGCATACTGGCTCATGTCTTTAGTTCTAGCACTGTGAGAAGCCAAGACAGGCAGACTGCTTGAGCTCAGGAATTGGAGACCACCCTGAGCAAGAGCAAGACCCTATCTCTAAAAAAAACCAGAAAAATTAGCCACATGTCATGGTAGGTTCCTGTAGTCCCAGCTACTTGGGAGGTTGAGAGGCAAGAGGATCTTTTGAGCCCAAGAGTTTGAGGTTGCTTTGAGCCATGAAGTCACAGCACTCTACCCAAGGTGACAGACTCTGTCTAAAAAAAAAAAAAAAAAGGTCGGGGGGAACTTAAAGAGTCAGGTAAATGAGTATGTATTTTTGGACAGTTATCTAATAAAAATATAGTATGTGCCACAAAGATGAGCTACATATTTTAGTACATAAGTATTTTAAAACTATCTAGTAGCTACACTAAAAAAAAAAAAAAGAGGGAATTAATTTTAACATTTATATTACATGAACATTTTTATATATACAAAGTATTATCATTTCAACATTATTAATGATTTTTAAATACTAAGTCTTAGAAATCTGGCATATATTTGAGACTTAGAGCAACTGCCATTTGTACCCACATTTCAAGTGCTCAAAGGTCACACAGCTAGGGGCTGAAGTACTGAACTGCACAGTCCACCACATATCAGTCAGTGAACACTGATTCATGAGAAAATTCGGCCCTATTCCATCCCCAGGGCACAGCACTGCGCAGTACTAAATGATGAGAATAAGCAGAGAGGACTCGAGCAATCTTACTTACTGAGTTTGTGCACCACCCACAATTTGGCCCTGCTTGTATACATTCGCCACATGATTTGGCATTTGCTTTTAAACATCTATTTTCATCTGTCAGGAAAAAGAAAGAACACTTGAAGTTTCAGAGAGGAAAATTATTAAAAAAATTAGAATCACAATGACAAATAACACTACATATAGAAACATTACATACAGATACGATGACTGCATTACTAGAGTCATCCTATCTAGAACGCATCTGAACTAGACCCAGCCCAAAGATGCCATGCTGTTGGATCACCCTCAGATGAATATTCAAGGAGGGACATAGTTATCTTTCTTGTCTTCTGTATCAAAGACTAGATCCTTTTCTTTAAAGACATAATTTCAAATTCCAACATTATAGATAGTCAAGGATGTCATGAGTTTTCTTATAACTGGGTAGAGGACTATTTCTTTTTATTTGACTCAAGCTACCACAGCCCCAAGAATCTTCAGCAAGGCCTGCAAAAGGAGCAGCATGATCTCACTTAGGTTTCCCCAGGGATCTCACTGGGCAAAGAGTGATACAAAATACTGAAATGAAAGCATAAATAGGAAAAAAAATTTTTTTACCTGTTTGGCCGAGCACATAGCAAATTGAACTAATTAGTCCAATCCAGAAAATTAGTTGTAAATTCATCTGAAATATAAAATGTACATCATTATATTAAGAAAATAATAAAGAGATAAGAAAATACATAAAACAGAAAATGCCCCCCCACCTTACCCTCTGTTGATTTTATAAATGAGATGCATCTTAAACCGTTTCTCTCCACAACCCCCTTCCCTACCTCTCCTCTAGCTGGTTACCTCACCTCTCTACCTACACTACTAAAATAACTTCCATACCAGATCCCCAGAATACATCTGTGCCTTAATTAACAGTATTCAAAAACAACAACAAAAACAAAAATTACAAGGTCAAGTATCCCTTAACACCAAAAAAGCTATCAAGTCTTTATCCCATAAAATCTGGAGTGCAGAGGCATGATCATAGAACACTATAGCCTTAAACTCCTGGGCTTAAACAATCTTCCTGCTTCAGCCTCTTGAGTAGCTGGGACTACAGGTGCCTGTCACCATACCCAGTTAATTTTCTTATTTTTTGTAGACAGGTCTTGCTATGTTACCTAGGCTGGTCTTAAATCCTTGCCTCAAGTGATCTTCCTGCCTCAGCTTCCCTACGTGTTGGGATTACAGCCTGAGCCACTGTACTTGGTCCATGGAATATCTATTTCCATTATCTCCTGTGGCTCCCAGGGGTCCAAACAGGCCATATGCCTCAGTTACCTCAACAATGAACCTCAGTTTGAATGAAATTTTCGAAAACCTGATTGAGTCACCTTTGCTGACAATTCTTCAATGTTTTTATCTCTCCTCAGGGTAAGACCAATATCCACAAGACCCCAACTCATTTTTTAAATCTGATCGCCTGCTATTATTTCACTTTTATAAGAAAATCAACTTATATGCACAGAATTAGTCAAATATTCATTCAATTCCCTACACTTTCCAGATCTACAAGCCAAATCAAAATAGGCAAAAGAAGACACTAGAAATCTTGACTGTCTTCCAGAATCCCTAAACAAAACATTAGGTAGTGTTCTGTGTATTAAATAGACTTACCTGAAGTCCCAACCACTAGGTATAGAACTATTTTCTCTGAATCAAAGCTTTCACAATGATATTAATGTATCCCTCACGAGTTGGTCACAGCCAGCCATAGCCACTGGCTGGTGACCTTATCCTTAACCCACTTACTGCTCTTGGCCAGTCTAAAAATAACAAAAAAGTTTACCTTTAATAGTTGTCAAAAAAAATACAGATTAAAACAATATGAGGTAAACCAGCACACTATCTCCCACCCCCAACAAAAAACCCAACAGTTTTTCAACCCAACAAAACCTACTGCAGATGGTTGAGGGAAACCAACTTGTAGCTTTGTAAACCGATGTAACTTTTTAGGAAATAACTTGACAACCATTCAAAAACCACTAATTATGTCTCTACCTTCTTAGTCACCCAGCTACTGGGAATTCACCCCAAGGAAATAATTACTGAATAAAAATATAAAAGCTGATACACACACATCCAGTATAGTACTCTTATTATATTTACAAGAGGCAAAAATGCAAACAAGCCTCTATGGACTATTACAAAGTCATAACAACAATAAAATGAAGCAACAGTAAAAGGTTCATAGAAAAAATCTGGATGCAAAGTACACACTAAGATGAGAGGAATATAAAAATAAGAGTATATAAACATACAAAGTAACCAAAGAGAGCTGAAGATACTGAAGAGCTATGTATGTTATAAAGACAAAGGGGGTGGTGTTTTTTTAAAAACTGTTACAGCCCATATTACAAAATCCCCAAACCAGAGATGCTGACGTGGATGTGGAGAAAAGGGAACACTTCTACACTGCTGGTAGGAATGTAAACTAATATATTCCTTTTGAAAAGACATCTGGAGAACACTTAGAGAACTAAAAATAGACCTGCCATTCGATCCTGCAATTCCTTTATTAGGTATATACCCAGAAGACCAAAATTCACATTACAACAAAAATATTTGTATCTGAATATTTATTGCAGCCCAATTCATAATTGCCAGGTCATGGAAGAAGCCCAAGTGCCCAGTGATCCACAAATGGATCAACAAACTGTGGTATATGTACACCATGGAATACTACGCAGCCATAAAGAAAGATGGAGACTTTACATCCTTCATGTTCACATGGATGGAGCTGGAAAGTGTTCTTCTTAGTAAAGTATCACAGGAATGGAAGAAAAAGTATCCAATGTGCACAGCCCTATTATGAAATTAACTTAAAGCTTTTATATGAAATCTATAACCTAATAACAGCCTAAGTAGATGGGGAGAAGGGAGGGAGAAGGGAGGTGGGAATGAGTGGAGGGAGGGGGATTGGAGGGATCACTTCTATAGTTTATCTTACAAGGGTACAAGTGAATCTTTCTAACAGTAGAATATGATTGTCTTAACACAATAACTAAGAAAATGACATGAAGGCTATGTTAACCAGTTTGATGAAAATATTTCAAATTGTATATGAAAACACCACACTG
>CAUYQV010122916.1:0-63102 GCA_963574575.1 Galagoides demidoff | reverse complement strand
CCCAGCTACTTGGGAGGCGGAGGCAGGAGACTCGCTTGAGCCCAGGAGTTGGAGGTTGCTATGAGCTGTGATGCCATGGCACTCTACCCAGGGGGATAGCTTGAGGCTCCATCTCAAAAAAAAAAAAAAAAAAAAAAGAGTAACTGCTGTTTAACTAGAGTTGCCAGTCTTGCTTCTCTTGAGTCTCACAGCTTTGTTAGGTAGGGAAGTGTGGGGTAATGCACAAGAGTAGCTGGTGGCCTGGGGTTCTTCAATGCCCTAAAGCATTAGGTAGAGTATAGGTGTTTACTGTGTTGGCTGGAAGGACTAATCTCAGTTACTTAGGAGAAATGGGGCACTGCTGTACAGAGGGAAAGGGAATATTCTGAGAATTCTCTGGGATTTGGGGGGGGGTGCCTTTTTGTTCATGTTCAAAGATAAAAGTTAATGACAAACTATAGTATCCCAATAATGGCATCACCACTAAGGGTTCAGATCTTTCAGGAATAAAGATTACACTCCAGGTAAAAAGACTCTAGCCCTAGTACTGTCTGAGAGCAGAGGGAATATGGGATAGATGGGAGAATAAGGCAGCTATAAATGTCAATTCCAGCCCCAGGAGGAGATGGATGTGAGGACAGTGGGAATGCTGTGTAATTCCTTCCTAGTTTCTGGTAGTAACTAGACTCCATGGGTGGCCCCAGTGAGCCACCTCTTGCTATTCATGCTTGTGGGTAGCTACCTCCCATGTATGCCAGGGCTAGTCTGTGACCAGTGTTAACCACTTAAATGCCATGCAAGTAAAACCGTACCCGTTCTAGACCCAGCCTTTGAGAGGACTGGAGGCTTCTGCTTTCTCACTCTGAACGCTTGCTTTGGGGAGCCCTGAGCCACCATGAAATGAGCACACTACCTTGCAGGAGAGGCCCTGTGGAAAGCTTGCATGGGAAGGCAGAGAGGCTCTGTGGTTAGAGTATCTCCCAGCTGTATAAAGAGACAAATCCAACCTCAGCTGCCATCTGACCACAGCCTCATGAGGAGGCCCCAGTGACCTCAGCCAACCTACCAAATCAAGAGAGATAAAATGGGTGTTCTTTAAAACCAAGTTCTGAGATGATTTGTTTATGCATGCGGCAAGAGAAAACTAAAATACGTGTACTTGTCACATGTATATTTGCATATATTACCCAATTTGTTCTTGCTCTCGCCATTTGTCTGTTTTTATGTTAGGATGATTGTTGTGGTTGACTTTTTCTTGGAGACAGAGCCTCAAGCTGTTCCCCTGGGTAGAGTGCTGTGGCATCACAGCTCACAGCAACCTCCAACTCCTGGGCTTAAGCGAGTTTCTTGCCTCAGCCTCCCAAGTAGCTGGGACCACAGGTGCCCACCACAACGCCTGGCTATTTTTTGGTTGCTGTTGTTGTTTGGCGGGCCTGGGCTGGATTTGAACCCGCCACCTTAGGTGTATGTGGCTGGTGCCTTAGCCATTTGAGCCACAGGCACCAAGCCATTGTGGTTAACTTTGCATGTTAGTCTATAGGTATAGGATATTTTGGTGAGATTGTAATTAGTCTAGAAAAGGAAATAACATCACCTAGAAATAAATATGGTGACCATTAGGACAGTCTGAAGATAGGATGATAGAATTCTCATTTGTTTGAAAAATATGGCATGCTTTTAGGTGGAAGTAGGTCACATTATTATTGGATTGACAAAAATGAGTAGAAATGTGTGTATGTATACTTAGTAGCCAAGAGTGGACTCTGCTGGTTATTTGTCTATTGCCTTTACTTTGAACCCATTGTTCTACAATTCTAGGGCAGAGATTCTATGAATTACTTTTCACAGATTCTCACCAGCTGATCTTCCATTAGATTCTGCCAATGGAAGGCACAAGAGAAGAGAGTGTGGAAGACAGGAGGAGGGGAGAAGGATTTCCTTGCTGCTTTCAGCTCCCGCCTCCAGCAGTAGTAGGTAGCTGGAGCTCCAGCCTCCAGCTCCTTGTAGCAGTCCCCTGCACCAATGTTGCTATGTCCTTCAGTGGTACCAACAGCAGCCCACAGCCAGGTTACCTCCATGGACAGTAGGGGCACCAATTATTCCTCACCCTTCATCTGCTGCGTCTTCCCTCAGATCATCTGTATATACTTACCAGGTCATGTCCCCTTTTCAGAGGTTTAAGCACCAGCTATGGAGTGTCCCCTCCTTAGAGGTCTGAAAACTAGCTGTGATAAGCCTCTTTCTTGCCCACAGAGGTCTGTGTGCCAACCCACATTGGAACCCTTCCCATAAGCTCCTAGGGTCTGGAAGCACCACTTTTCTTTTTGACCCCTCTGTCTTAGGGCTCCTAGTTTCTCTTTGAAGTTGTGAATGTTTAGGTTACTTTGTATTTCCATTTTGCTTTTTTTTTTTTTTTTTTGAGATGGAGCCTCAAGCTATCCCCCTGGGTAGAGTGCCATGGCATCACAGCTCACAGCAACCTCCAACTCCTGGGCTCAAGCGAGTCTCCTGCCTCCACCTCCCAAGTAGCTGGGACTACAGGAGCCCGCCACAACGCCTGGCCATTTTTTGGTTGCAGCCGTCATTGTTGTTTGGCGGGCCCAGGCTGGGGATTCAAACCCGCCACCTTAGGTGTATGTGGCTGGCGCCTTAGCCGATTGAGCCACAGGCGCCGCGCCCATGTTGCTTTTTAAAACCGATTCTCTTTTAAGTCATCTCTTCCTGGGGAAATGTTGGTCAAAGGGCACAAAATTTCAATTAGACAGAAATAATGTGAAAGATCTATTGTTACAGGATGTTGACCAAAGTTACTAATATAATTGTCCCTGGGTGCTCCCAGAAGATGGTTCTAGGAACCCCCATGTGTACCAAAATCTGCGCATACTCTAGTCCCCCAGTCAGCCCTGCAAAATCTATGGATACAAAAATTGGCCCTTCTTGTAGGTGGGTTTGCATCCCTTAAATACTATATATATTGAGACAGAGCCTCAAGCTGTCCCCCTGGGTAGAGTGCCGTGCCATCACAGCTCACAGCAACCTCCAACTCCTGGGCTCAAGCGAATCTCCTGCCTCAGCCTCCCAAGTAGCTGGGACCACAGGTGCCTGCCACAATGCCTGGCTATTTTTTGGTTGCAGTTGTCATTGTTGTTTCGTAGGCCAGGGCTGGATTCGAACCGGCCACCTTAGGTGTATGTGGCTGGTACCTTAGCCACTTGAGCCACAGGTGCTGAGCCAATACTATATTTTTGTTCTACATTTGGGTGTGGATAGGGAATCCACTGATACTGAGGGTCAGCTTATTTATTGAAAAAAATTTTTAGATAAGTGTGGACCCTTGAAGTTCAAATGTCAACTATATATGGTATAGAGTCATATGCCTTATAGCAATGTTTTGGTCAATGATGAACCATGTATACAACAGCATCCCCCTCAAATTATAATGGAGCTGAAAAAATTCCCATCACCTAGTGAGATTATAGGCTTTGTAAGGTCTTAGCCCAGTGCATTACATGTTTGTGGTGATACCAGCAAACCTGTTCTTCTGCCAGTTGTATAAAAGTATAGCATATACAATATGTACAGTACAGAATACTTGATAATGATTATGAATGGCTGTGTGGCTGATTTATGTATGAACTATATTGTTTGTCATTATTTTGGCGTATACAGCTGCATATAAAAAAAAATTAACTGTAAATCAGCCTCAGGCAGGTGCTTCAGGAGGGATCCAGAAGAAGGCATTGTTATCACAGGAGATGACAGCTCCATGCCTGTTATTGCCCCTGGAGACCTTCCAGTGGAACAAGATGTGGAGGTGAAAGACAGTGATATTGATGATCTTGACCCTGAGTAGGCCTAGGTTAAGGTGTGTGTTTGTGTCTTAGTCTTTAACAAAGTATCGTAGGCAACTGTAACACAATAGTAAGTATTGGTACCTAACATTTAAAAAGTAAAAAAACAGTTTTTACATAGAAAAAAGCTTATAGCATAGTCTTATGCTATAAGGATATAAAGGAAGAAAATATTTTTATTCAGCTGTACTATAGGTATGAGTTCTTTTTATTTATTTATTTTTATTTCTTATAGCATAACTGTCTACATTAATGCAATCATGGGGTGCAGTGTGCTGTTTTCATATATATTTTGAAATACTCTCATCAAACCGATTAACATAACCTTCATGTCATTTTCTTAGTTATTGAGTTAAAATGTTCATACTCTGCTTTTAGAAAGATTCATTTGTACCCTTGTAAGATAAACCATAGAGGTGACCCCACCAACCACCCTCCCTCCCCCCATCCACGCCCCTCACCTCCCCCTCCCATCCCCTTCCCATATTCTAAGGCTATAATTAGGTTATGACAGCCCTATAAAATATGATAGGTATGGGTTTTAAGCTAAGTGTTATTATAAAAGAATCAAAACTTTAAACATTTAAAAAGTTTATGAAGTAAAAAAGTTATAGAAAGCTAATGTTACTTTATTATTGAAGAAAAAAAATTGTTTAAATATAAATATAGTCTGGCCTAAGTGTACAGTGTTAGTTTATAAAGTCCTAGGCATTCACCTTCACTCACCACTGACTCACCCAGAGCAGCTTCTAGTCCCCCAGGCTATATTTGTGTAAGTGCCCTGTACTACTGCACCATTTTTTATCTTTTATACTATGTTTTTACTGTACATATTCTGTATTTAGACATGCAAATACTTACCATTGTATTAGAGTTGCAGCAGTATTCAGTACAGTCATATATTACTTAGAATTGTAGCCATGGGAACAACAGGCCATACCATATACCCTGGGCGTGGAGCAGGTTGTACTAGCTAGATTTGTGTAAGCACACTCTGAAATGTTTGGACAATGACAAAATTGCCTAAGATGTGTTTCTCAGAACATACCTCTGTTGTTACGTAACACGTGACTGTGTTTGAAAATCGCTAATAGAATAGATTATGGGTGTTTTCGCTACCAAAAGAAAGTTAAGTGTATGAGGCAATGCATATGTTACAGGGCTTGGTTTAGCCATTCCATTACATGTACATGTTTTAAGCACACTGTACCCTGTAAATATATATAGTTTTTACTTGTCAGTTAAAATGAATTGAAAAATAGAGGCACAAATATAAGAGTGTGGAGAGAAATGATAATAATTGAGCTTCTGCCATGTAACAGATACTATCCGGGCCATTGGCTTGTGTTATCTCATTTAATCTTCACAATAACCCTATGGGAAATGTCATTATTTCCATTTCACAGTATCATTCTTCATAGGAGTCAGAAACTGGGGACAAGTAAATGTCTATCAGTAGATAAACAGAATGCAGTGTATATACAGAGGGTGCTAAAAATATGGGCAGCGCCTGTGGCTCAAAGGAGTAGGGTGCTGACCCCATATGCCAGAGGTGGTGGGTTCAAGCCCAGCCCCAGCCAAAAACTGCAAAAAAAAAGTATACATTTTTTTAAATTTTTTTGCAGTTTTGGCCAGGGCTGCTGGGCTTGAACCTGTTACCCCCAGGTTTATGGGGCCAGCACCCTACTCCTTGAGCCATAGGTGCTCCCCAATGTATACACATTTAAAGGGATGTTATCTATGTATTACTTTTGGAAGTTGAATGGCAGGTACTGTTACTGGTCAAGGGCACCTAGACATGTTATGCACATTCGTTTTACCTGCAATTCATATCCTTTTGGGTATTTTACTTCTGACAAGACCTGCTAAAATGTGTATGCATTTATTCAGACATCCCTGGTATACATTATGGAGTATTACTCAGTCTTAAAAAGGAATGAAGTTCTGACACATGCTAGAACATGGATAAACCTTGAAAGTACAGAGTTGACCACCTCCCTACCCTGACCACCTCCTTCAGTTGACCTGATTTCCATAGACTGGACATGCACCACATTTGTGTACAAGTACAGTTGGCCTAGTGTATTATGTTGACCACCTCTGTATGTTGTCCAGTTTGTTACAGTCCTGTGGGTGGTCAACTTACAGAGGTTCTACTCTATTATGCTAAGTGGTAAAAGTAAGACTGCTATTAAAGATCAACACCTGAGGAAGGAAAGGAAGGATGCAGGATTGGGCAGAGGGAGAAGTCCATCTGTGATGATGAGGGCACGATGGAACCTTGGCTGACCCTCTGGGGAGTGGTGCGGGCACCCATGGCCTGTGAGAACAGCCCAGGTTGGGTGGAAATGGCCTGTATACCCCATCCTCATTCACATATGGGATGCTGCTGACTTGGGGAGGCATGACATGGGCCAGGTAGCTCTCTGCAGCTGAGGCAATTCCTGCTAAGGCCGACAGTATGGGCAGCAGATCCTACTTTGAATAGAGGTCTGGGTAGCATGTCTCAACAATGACATAACTTTCCCTATCCTCAAACTTTGTTGAGAATTTGGATGGGTGTACAATTCCAACAAAGTTTAGAGGTAGAAAAATTCATTTTCTTTTTTTTTTTTTTTGAGACAGAGCCTCAAGCTATCCCCCTGGGTAGAGTACCATGGCATCACAGCTCATAGCAACCTCCAACTCCTGGGCTCAACCAGTCTCCTGCCTCCGCCTCCCAAGTAGCTGGGACCACAGGCGCCCGCCACAACACCCGGCCATTTTTTGGTTGCAGCCATCATTGTTGTTTGGCGGGCCCGGGCTGGGGATTTGAACCCACCACCTTAGGTGTATGTGGCTGGTGCCTTAGCCGATTGAGCCGCAGGCGCTGAGCCAGAAAAATTCATTTTCAAGTAAATAAATTTTGAGACAACTTACCTTCCAGGCACCCTTTTCTATGTGTTTAAGTCAATGATTTTTCTCCTTGGTCTATAAATTAGTGTTCAAAGGCAATTTTTAACCGATGCAAATGGTATAATCATGTTTTTAAAATAAATTTTGGGCCAAATAGAAGAAGTTATAACCAACTTGAACGTAGTTACTTGTAGGGAATAGAAATTGGGAGTAGAAGAGGTTGGGGCTTGGCATGGTAATTTTTCATTCAACTGGGACATTTTTGAGAGTGAAATGGGGGCATTGTTAATAATTACACTGGGATAGCAGGTAAAAATAGTGCTATAGACTCAACTGTGTCCCCACAAATTCATATATTGAAGCCTTCACCCCCAGTGTTCCTATATCTGGAGAGATGATCTTTAGGAATTAAGACTAAATAAAGTCAAAACAGTGGTGCTCTAATCCTACTGCAAAGATGGAGAAGGAGAGCTGTCTTTCTGTGCACGCACCAAGGAAAAGACTCTCGGTACTTGAGAGCATGTATGAGAAGGTGGCTTTCTGCAAGCCAGGATGAGAGCCCTTACCAGAAACTCGACCATGCTTGCATCCTGATCTCGGACTTCTAGTCTCCGGAACTGTGAAAAAATAAATGACTGTTGTTGAAACTACCTAGTCATTAAGCCATATTTTGTTATAGCAGCATGAACAGACTAATATAAATCAGAACTGACCCTGGAAAACTGAGTAAAAGGCTGGTAGAATTCTTTTGAACTTTTTAAACTTTATACATGTTTCCTATTATAGGTAAAAACCATCCATTTTTTTTGAGACAGGGTCTTACTATGTCACTCTCGGTAGAGGGCTGTGGCGTCACGACTCACAGCTACCTCCAACTCTTGGGCTCAAGCCATTCTCTTGCCTCAGCCTCCCAAGTAGCTGGGACTACAGGCACCTGCTGCAATGTCCAGCTGTTTTTGTTTTTTTTTTAAATTGTAGTTGTCATCAATTAGCATGCCCTAGTATATGTGGCTGGTGCTAAAACCACTGAGCTACAGGTGCCGAGCCAAAAGGTAAAAAACATCTTAAAAGAAGCATTATAAGGTTTTAGAAGGTAATTAGTAAAACTTCACAACCCATGCAGAAACAGTGCCTGTGGTATTCCCGATGTATAACCATCCTTGAATACCTTCTGCAGCTGATATTAGTCAGGTCTGTTACTGGGCAGCTATAGTTGTTGGAAGCTTCTCTTAAATTTGCAATTTGTAATTTCCACTAGTAGGCAATAAAACAAGCTTCTTTCTTCTGTGACTAGTCCAGCTTTTAGAAGTGCATGGCTTCTGGCCATATGGTGGCTCATGCCTGTAATTCCAGCACTCTGGGAGGCCGAGGCAGGTGGATAGCTTGAACACACGAGTTCAAGGCTAGCCTGAGCAAAAGAGAGACCCCATCTCTATTAAAAATAGAAAAACTGAGGCTTGATCCCAAGGGTTGGAGGTTGCTGTGAGCTATGACGTTACAGCATTCTACCCAGGGCAATAGCTTGAGACTCTGACTCAAAAAAACAAAACAAACAAACAAACAAAAAACCCCCAAAAACAAAAACCAAAAAGACGTGCATCGCTCCTGCTAGTCCACCCCAGCTTTTCTGTGCCACTACACTGTGTTTATTAGTGTTAGAGTGAACGGTACTCACAGACCTGAAAAGTGAGGAAGGAAGTTTTGCTTAGATTAAGAAATAAGACTTCAGAAATGATCTAGTGTCTTGGATAAAGTCATGTGTAAACCTACGAGGTGAAAGCTGTATCAGATTTGATAGGCAGGGACAGCCTCATGCATCAGAGGAGTCACCACCTATAGTGATGTATGACCCCTGGATTCCTGCCTGCTCTGTCCCTGCGTCAGCCGCCTGCCATTGTCCCTTTGCTGTCCTGTGATGTAGGACGTGGCTGAGATTGACAGAGAGGGAAGGTTGAAGGGGCAGTAGTTAAAATGTCACCCACCTAGACTGAAATCCAAATGACTTAATTTACCATGATGTGTTTTAATTAATGAGAGTGAAAAAGTGAAGAGGTTGTGGTTTCTAATCAAACGAAGTAATGCTTTAGTTACTGAAATGCAAATGGCTTCATTGGGAGGGAAAGAAAAGTTAATTAGGTCACAAAGACAAATTAAGAGGAAACCAGAAATATGTTTGCCACGATTAGTTGGCTCCTGGCAAAATAAAATACATATAGAAATTGAAGATTCCAATGTACATATTTTAGCATTTTATAGTTTTGCAACTTTGATGACTATTTCAGTATATTCCATCGGTGGTATTTTCATGTTAAAAGAATCTTGCTTATTCTCAATGGGTGCTGTCTTGCTTTGTGTTAAGTGTTCTCCCTTTCTCTGAGGATGTACGGATTCTCTGGTGCCAATAAATGATTCTTAACTCACGACTACAATTAAGATGCAAAAAAGATGTTTACTTTTACCTCCTATAAATTGTTAAATTGAGGCAATTGTATTTCAGTTTAAATTAAAAAATTTTTGGCACTCCAGTTTGATGCCCTGATTTGATTCATATTGTATTCCTGTATCAAAACATCACATAATAATTAAAAATTGTACAATTATGCACCATAATAATTTACAAATCAATTTTAAGGTTATTAATTGAGCTGTAAGTGTACAGTATATTACACAGTATAAAACCAGATCTTAAAGACTTTTTGTTGTTACTGTAGTGGTGGTGATTATTGTTGTTTTGGTCTCAGTCTAAGAATTTAAAATTAGTCAAGTACCGGCGTGGAGCATTTTCTGCCCTCTAGTGGTTAAAAGTAATTTTGCAAGATTGGTTACATTTCAGCGCTTTAAATAATAAAGGAAAAGCTACATGATATTTTAAAAGCATTTTGAAAATTATGTTGGTGCATTGCTGTAGCTAATTACTATTGTTGCATATTTTAAGGAAGAGAAACGATAGTTTGTGTTTTATTAACCATAATATACTAATGCCTAGAAATTTGGCAAGAAGTAAAATAAATTTTGCGGTAACTTTTCTTCAGGATTAAAATAATATTTCTTTACTTCTACAAAGAGAGTATTAATTTGACATTAATCTAGTTATAATTTATTCCATTCCTGATTCTAGTAGTGATTTTCCTGTTTAGCCTGTTCCATATTTTAGTTCCTATATTTAGGAAGAGAATAATGGGTGATGCTAGTTCCCATTTCTAAGCCACATATAAGATGATATGTATGACATTTGTGTTACGTTACGAGAGAAAATTCCATGATATATTTTATGAGCAGCTATTTTCGTTAGTTATCCTTGGGCATCTATTTGACTAATCATTATTATTATATATTCAAAGAAATTAAGTATAAAGATTTTAAATTTTATTGACTGCAATATAAAAAGACCAGGGAGATAGATGAGGAACAAAGTAAAAATGGGCTATTAGGAAGGATGGGTAAGAGCCCTGAAGGTCAAGGAAAAGTGCTATAAAATACCGTATGAATGATCATTGACTTTTTCATTTTTCCAGGAGAATTAAACTAATCAATCTCTACATTTTCATGACTGTTCTAAAATTAATGTCTCTCCGTATCTGATTGCTAACAGAAATCTTTGCTCTCCCAGGTATTTCCAGAGAAGCAGCAGGTCTGATCCCAGGTGAAACTGATATATTAGGAGATGACGAGCTGATAACAAAGTTCAGGAGAAAAAATGATTAGCAAGAACTATCCCTTTGAAGACAAGCTTAAAAGAAACATGGGAAAAATGCAATGTCCTGGTGAAAAACGTGATTTTCTTAAATAATATAAGTATTTTTAAGGGTGGGAACATCTCTAAAAACCACCAACCTTAGTGTTCTCATAGGAATTTGTTTGGTAGCCAAATAATGATAAAGTTTTAGGTGTGGTTATGTAGGTATTAATAGTGGGAGTATAATTAGTAGATAGTGCTGGACTATGTAAAAAGGCAAGTGAAATTTACTTAATGCCACTGAATTGAATACTGACTGATGGTTGAAATGGTAAATTTTATGTATATTTCACCATAATAAAAATACATTTCAAAGGGCTACATTATCTCCCTTTGAGACAAGCTTAAAAAGAATACAGGAGAAATTCAACGTTCTGATGAAAAATACGATATTCCTAAATAATATGCGTCTGTAAGAGTCAGGGTACCTCTAAAAAGTATGGCCCTTATTATTTTACTTCCCCGATGTTTACATAATTTTGACAAAACTGAATAAAATGAATGACATCTAACAAACATTTTAGGAACTCAGAGCTACTTAATAAATAGTAGGTTGAAATCAACATTGAATATAATAAAGAGGGACAAATGCTCACCAGATAATATTTTCCTAATTCAAGCCTGACTCCAAGAAGCAAAGTGATTCTATTTGCCATGAGCATTTAGGTACACACGGGGTGAGATTGCTTCTCCTTCTCCCTTTCTCTTCCCTCTCCTCCTCCCTTACTCCTTCCTATCTCCCTCCCCTCCTTCTTTTTTTTAAAAGAGATAGGGTCTCTGTTGCCCAGGCTGGTAGACACATGCCACCATGCCCAACTAATTTTTCTATTTTTTGTTGGGATAGGGTCTCCCTGTGTTGCCCAGGCTGGTCTTAAACTCCTGACCTCAAGTGATCCTCTTGCCTTTGCCTTCTAAAGTGCTGGGATTACAGGCACGAGTCACTGCACCCGGCCATATACTTACTTCTGATTTAATTCTTTTACTGTTTTGTCCCAATTCATGAATAAGATCTGTGACAGACTGCAAATATCCCAGGGAGAACAAGACTTATCTGGGCAGAGGTTTACCTCTAGACTGTCTTTCCCCACTCCACTTTCTAGAATAATGCAGAACTGCTACTGGAGCAGATGGAGACAATAGTCCATCTCCCGACCCTGTAGCCAGGTCACACTCACATCCAGAAGCATCCAAATTTGACTTGCATCTCAGAGGATTTTGATTGGTAGGAAAGAGGCCTTTGAGCCGAAGGAATTAGCACCAACAGAGGCTCAGAAATGTGACAGTAACATGTACAAGCTGTAACAGGTAGCTTAGCACGTTCATGAAAACAGTGTAACTTCTGAAGGAAGAGCGTCACACAATGTCCTCAAGAAGATCTGTAGGGGGAAAAGAGGAACAAACATGGGAGCCCACCACATTCACCTTTCCTGGCCTATCTCTATAGTCACAGTTAGGTGAACACTGACTTTTCGTTTTTCTCCCTCAGAAATTTACCCCAGAGTCAGTATAATTTTTTCCCTTTTGTATTTCTCAAGGTCACTGTCATAGTACGATGTATGAAATGTGGACCTGAGACCACACGAAAGTCGCCTTCCATGAAAATTGTTGCTGATCCCAGCTTTCCCCTGAAGCTCCTGCTCTCTGCCCACCTTCCCGGGTTGACTGACACTTGGGTAAGGACCAGTTCAACAGGAATTTCCTAGAGGAGGGGAAGTGTTGAAGGAAGGAGAAGGGGTATGGGATGGAATCTGTGGGGAAGGTGCTTGTGAAAGCGCTGGAGAGAAGAGCACAGCCACCACTCACTTCTGTTTCTTGCCTCTGTAAACAGCCTAGATCTGGAGGAAGTTCAGGCTACACAGTAGAGTGATTCTCATGGTTTTGGTATTATGTTCTCAGCACTTCAATGACTAAACAGATAACAGTATTCACCTGTACATTGAGTTGGGTATTGAAATAATTCTAGAAATAATCTTCTATTACAGTGATTCTTCAACTTTATGGGATCATGAAGTCATTTGAGAATCTACCCCAGAGATTCTCTTGTCTGAGACTCTCTCCCCAGAAAAATGCACACATATGTGCAATGATTTAGAGAAAACATCACTTCAGGAGCTGTGAGCATTTTTTATAAGGAGAGATCCATCTTTGTTGCAAAGGATGCAAAAGTGTTGTTTTAACCAAAACACCAGAATTTAATGGAGGTAAAATTCCAAAGCCAGATCATCATTTGTACTTTTTGAAGGAAGTCGTTGGAAACTGGTTCCACTAGTCCTCAATTCCCTCACCCATTTAGAGACTATAAAAGGACAGAAGTTGGGTTTGTGAGAGATTTTTCTGGAGAGAGCTGTTACCCTGCTGTGAGTTCCCGTACCCATGCCCAGGTGTCTGGGAATCTTCACCAGGGAGGGGCTTCCCTTTCCTCCCTATGATGAGGAAATGTTTTCCATGTAGTTGGGAGAAACAAAGGTCAAAAAAGCTGAAGAGGTGGAGGGAGGAGCAGGGCAGAGCAAACATGTTGGTGTCACACTGTTATGGAGGGTGAGCCGCTCATGACAAGTTGTAGGTGGGGAGGGATTTGCTGGAGCAACTTCAAGTGCTACTGAAGAGGACCCCTGGAAGAGGCTAGGTATGTCTGGATGGAGTGTCTGTCTTCCAGGGCTGAGGGCCCAAGCCAGTTCTGGGGAGGACTTTTCAGGGCAGCCAACCCAGGTACAGGGAGAGAGTCCAGCACTAGTTGGTGGTACCATCTGCTGAGTCCTGAGAGTGACACTGTTAAGCCTGGTGAGAACTGCCTCTCCCCTTGACTCTCATCCCAAATTCCCATATGTCCAGTGGAGTCTAAAAAAGCAGTCAGCGAGGGGCAAAGCAGGTGAGGCTGGAAGACAGAAGTTGACCACAATCCTGTTCCTGAAGCCATGTGTCAGCATGGGAAGAGTGGAAAGTGAATGAATGAATAGCCAAATGCAGATTGAAATGCTGATTACAATGGAGTTGAGACTGTATTTTTGACTTGGAGAGGCCAAAGTTCTAAGATTACTTAAGAAAGCAGTGGGCTGGGCATGGTGGCTCACACCTGTAATCCTAGCACTTTGGGAGGCAGAGGCAGGAGGATCAGTTAAGGCCAGGAGTTTAAGACCCACCTGAATAATGTAGCTTGATCCTATCTCTATAAAAACATTAAAAAATTATCCAGGCATGGTGCCACATACCTGTAGTCCCAGCTACTTTGGAGGCTGACACCAGAAGATGGCTTGAGGCCAGGAATTTGAGGTTGCAGTGAGCTATGACCATGCTATTATACTCCAGCCTGGACAACAGAGTGAGACCCTGTCTAAACAAAACAACAAAAGGCAGTGAAGTCCATGGCATTGAGGTAAGTTTCCACCAAGGGTCAGCAGAAGATTTCTGCACACCATCTCCCCCCCTCTTGTATAGGGGCAGTGGGACATAAAAATAAATGTTCATTTTTGGCTACCTCTCATAAGTCATGGAGTTACAGTTTACACCCGCTGTGGGATGGAAGCTGCCTGGATGAGACTGGACCTGGGTTTCCTGGAGAAAATGGAAGCTGCTCTGGTTAATAAACCCTGGGAGGAAGTGGATGTTAGAGGCGCTAGTGTGACTGAGTTTGGGGGAGGCAGGACAGGCCACATGATATGCGGCGCCCACTGCAAACTTAAAATGCAGAACCCCTTGAATTACATGATAGCAGCATCAGCACACTTCACCAAACGTGGGGCTCTGTGTGACTGCCGGGATGGCACTCCCACGAAGCCACCCTGGGGGGAACAACAGAGGGTGAGGAGGAGGGAGCTGCGGGTGGGTTAGTTAATGAGAGATGTGGGAGACAAACCCGCGGGGTGAGAATCCCGGTGAACTGCAGGAGGACCTGACCTCTCCTCGGTATCCCGCCAATCCTTAGCAAAATCGCAGACTCTGAGTAGACTTACGTGGATGGCTTCTTGTAGGAGCCGGGTGGGGTCTAATAGAGTAGGCCAGGTAGATAGGGAAGGCTGACGCCTAAGCTAACATTTCTCACAAATGCTGGGGTTTAGGTTAAAAACCCATGTTCTATGACGAGAAATTTCCCTTTAGTGCCAAGGGACCAAGTGGCCTTAGTTTAGGTATCAGGGTAGCAGGGTGTGCGTGATGCTTTCTCAGACGCCCAGAACTGGCGACTGGAGACCGAATCTGGAGGTAGAGAGGCGCTAAATCCTAACCCTGTCAAGGAGAGCACAGACGGTGGGGGCCAAACACCCCTTTCGTGGGTGGCTAAGACACAGCCAAGACACAGCCAAGGCACAGCCGCCCTGCCCCGGCCACGCCCCCCAGACTTGCAGTGGGGCGAGGGCCCCCAGAGCCTCGAGAGAGGGGTTCCCGGAGAGTCACTGGCCAGGAGGAGGTGGTGACCGCACGCTGCTGACCCACGGTTGGAGCCGGCAGCAGGGTGAAGCCGGAGTGGCCAGGGGCTCCTGCAGCCGGCCCTTTGGCACAGCTGCCACGACTGCGTTTCTGTGCCTCAGGTGGGCCCTGGGAAGGTCACTGGCTCCAGCTTTTCCTTTTGGCAGCAAGAGGCTATGGGGCGTGCCCATGAGGCGGGGGTAGTTGGGGGGGATCAAGTAGCATCCAGGTCCCCCAGCTCGGTGACCTGGGTGGCCTGAAGGCCCCCGTGTGGCTTCCTGAAGAAAGCACTCAGGTGGCAGCGACTTTATGGACAGCCTCTCTTTACCGTCTGGCACCCCTCTTGCACCCAACCACACACCCTGGGGGAGGTAGGAGGGCAGATGGCTTTCCAGGACCTGCTGGGTCTCACCCCACCCAACTCCTCTGAGGCGAGAAGTGGGAGGGCAGGAACTGGCTTAGTCCATCTGGGCTTGGGGCCCTTGCAGCCACCAGCCCAGACAGCCAGTGATGGGGGAGGGGACGCTACTTTGGAGATGAGGTTGGTGTCTTCAACTGGACTTGATGGAGTTTTTTAATATTCAGAAGTGACCGAGCCAGTTATGGAATCTGTCCAGGGTATTGTTAAGGGATCTTTACCCAGCAAGGGAGGGAGATTCAACACAGCCCAGCTCGGGGCATAATGGGGGGAAAAGCAAACCATTTCCTGTGTGCACCCTATGGGGTGGACTATTTAATAAACCAGTTACATTTGATTAAGGACCTCATATTCATAGGTCTAAAGTTGAATCCCTATATATTTCTGTTCTGGTGTGCTGAATTTATAATTTTTTTTTTTCCTGCAAATCAAAACCCTGAAATGTTAAGTGAGGAAAAAAGAGATACAATACAACAGAGGCACGGTTCTGGAGACCCTAAGAGAGGTCACTTGCCTTTTTCTTTTATCTCCCTCAAATCTAAGTTGCCCTTGTCTTGTAATATTACACAGACAGATGTCAGATTTTAAAATTTCAATCTATCACAGATTCACTAACAGTCGAGTCAATGGAAAGAATGTGTATAACATGTTTTTGAGGGATTTATTATCTTTGTTCACTTATTTGTCAATCATGTCATTCTGTTCGATTATTTAATTTTCATCATGATGTTTGCTACTCTTCTATTTAATTTTTTAAATTAAGTGTGCCCACGATTTTTATATAGGGTAGTGATGAAGTTCTCTCTCTCTCACCACAGGTTTCTTAAGAATTTGCAATGCTCTTTTTATTCAGATGAAAATTACTTCAACTTTATTACAAGTATTCTTTAAATTGTTTTTTGAACAACTTTCAAGATACGAGCTGTACTGACAAGGACAAATTGCTATCAAGGAAACATAACTCATGGTGTGAAGGCAGCCACTCTTCCTGCCGCCTTCGCTACAGAGCTGTCTGTGGATTACAGTCCATGCTTCCTACCATCGTTAGGGGCAGCAGGCTCCAGATTGCTTATTTTTCTTGTTTCAATTCTGCGTCGTCTGTTTTCTTGAATACCAGTCTCCTAAAATGGAAGCAGTGCACAGTGTTCTCATCTATCAGAAGAATAGCGTGCAAGAACAGATGAAAATACAAGCCATAATCTTAATTGCCTCATTATACTTGAGTTGAATTGTGTTGTACTTGAAATGAATGAGATATTGAAGGAATGCTGAGCTTGTGATGGGCACTCAGGCTTGAAAACTTAACCACTGAGTCTTCTCTCTCTCACCACTGTCTTATTCCCAACAGCTAATTAGCTGCCAGATTCTGCCTCTGCATAACCTCCCCGGACCTCAGTAGAAATGTCAGTGGTTCTTCCTCTCCAGATGAATGATGCAGGTAGTCTTTGCCCTGCCCCAAATGTCTGTACTCTGTGCTCTGACTCTCTCTGCCTCGCCTCCTTTCCTCTCCTCTTCTGTCCTCCTTGCTCTTTCCAAACCAAACCTTGGCTATTCTCGGCTCAGCTTGCTTTCATGCCTTTGCTTGTCTTCTCCCCTTTACCTGAAAGTGACCTCACCCCTCCAGTGAGTCTTACAAAAGCAGATTCCTGTATTTAAGAGATGCTCTTTTATCTGACCCTCTGTAGGGCTTTATTAGTGCCTCTCTTCTTTCATTCATCCTAGCAAATATTAAAGGCTTACTGCATGGCAGACACAGGTCTAGGCACTGAGATATAGCACTGGGATATAAATTTTGGGATTTATAGAACTGAAATTCTAGTAAAGGAAATGGCCCCTAAATATATTTCAGATGGGCATAAGTACTATGAAAAAAAAAATAAAGCAGGAGCGTTTTGAGAAGGTCTCAGATAAAGCAGTAGTCTCACATTGCATTCTACTTCATATCAAGAAGAATTTTTTTTTAACATATATTCTCTACAAGAAAATAAGTAAGTAGTTTGTTAAGTTTTTAAATCTCTTATAGTACCTTGCACTCTGATTTGTACGTAGTGGAAAATAAATATTTATTAATACAAAGGATGATTATAATGGGATGCATTTACAAAATGAGATCCAGAAAAAAGAAAAAAAAATTGATTAAAGAAAGAAAACCTTCTACATTTGAGACCTGGGTCTTTGAGGTGGTATCCTTTGTGCTTGAAGACAGCCCTCTCTTGGGGGACTCTCATGTCACAGAATCAGACAATAGCTTGTCATTGCGTGGACTAAAGAAAAATGAGATTGGTGCCCACGTGGAGTGGAGGGAAAGCCATGCAGGATTTTACACTTAGAGGCCTGCTTATTATACCTGACCTTCTAATAGTTCTCAAAGTATAGGTATTTAGTTCATTGTGTGTTTGCCTTTCTGCTTCTAAGAAACTTACTTCCTTAGAAACATGTTTTGAAAACATGTAATCATTTTCAAAGTTTCAGGACAAGCTCTACCCAACTATGCATGCATTTTGGTTTTCAGATATTTACCTTGTGTGTTTTTGATTAGGACTCTGGATTTCTTGGGGCTGGCAGGTCATGGAACGAAGTAACTCACTGGCAGAGGGTGAGTGCACCGATTGTTGACACAAATCGCCCAGTGTCTTGGAGACACTTTTAGCTGCTGCTGTTCTCCCAAACCTTTGGGGCAGGTTAGGGACACATCTCGAGATGCTTGCCTTCATATTCCTTCCAAATCTCAGAGGCAAGTTGGCGATCGCCCCGGTACTTCTTTGTTCTTCTATGGTCCTCCCAAATCTCAAAGGCAAGTTGGCTGCTGAGTGTGGCATTTTGTTGACCGTGGGTGTATTCATCTTAATGACATTTTTTGTTCCCCAATCTTTTAATTCCTCAAAATTGAGATTTCTTTCCTTTTCTCCTCTGGGCTATAATTAGAAATGACCATTATAATCATATATTCTCATTATAAACAATAGATTTAAGCCCCAAATTAACTTAAATCTAAACTTTAATATGCAGGATTGTTAAAGCTATAAACAAAGTTTGTGTTCTTATGTGCAGAATTTTTAATAAATAATTCGTATGAAGCTTCTTAAAGCAATCTAGTTTCTCTGTCCCTAGACTATTGTAAGACAACTATAAAATATTAATAAAAAATATATAGTAAGTATAGTAATGAGTTGGAGCAGCGGGAACATAATGAAGTATTGAAATGAGGCAAAGTTTATTTTATTCTCTTTCCGTTTTTTGATTCATGTTGTTTATGAAATATTTTATATGTCTTTATATTTTGATTTTAGAGAAACCTCCCTCTCCCATTTCTTGTTTCTCATGTCCCCCTCTTTAAAGGCCAACGTGATGGCAACATGATACATGGAAAGAGATGCTAGTCAGGTTTTGGGGTACAGTTGTTGAAGGCCCCACTGAATTTTCTTTTAATTCTCTCTTACTTGGAGTTTCAATCTAAAAGCATTTCTCAAGAAACCAATTGTATTTTTATTAGGCTATAAATTACATTTTTAGTCAAAGACCAATGTTTTATGGGTTACTACACCCCAAATATACCAACTTTACAGGAGCCATTTAAAATACAGTGACTATTTAATTAGTTTTAGTTTTACTATAAAGGTTTGTCCATATAAGGATTTTTAAATGATTGCTTTTTGGTTGTGGGTAAATGGATAATAGGCAGTAATTTCAGGAAACTTGGAAAATACTGTACAGGACATACTCTATAGGAAAACATAAAGAAGAAAGTAAAGATCATTTTCAGTTTTACCTTCTGGGATAGACATTTTTACTTAGGCATACATTTACTACAACCTTACCAGCTTGTAATCGCTAAGCAGAAAAGAAAATAATTTTTTTTCATTTGTAAGTAAAGCAAATGTCCAGTTGGAAGTTATCCATATGCAATTTCTGTAAATATTTATTACAAATACACACTTCTGAGTTCATTGAAAATTATTCATGCACCTATGCTTGCTAAGTATCACACTCTCTGCTTCACTTGTCATTAGAGAAGCTACACTGTTTGCTGTCACGCTAACTAATGCAAATTTCATCAATACACTGTCCTAGGAAGGCTGAAGTTTGGCAGAAAAAACAAAGCACAAACCGACTCTTCAATCTTTACAGAATTAGGAGACGTAGGACACATGTTAGGTAGATTTTTCAAAACTTACCTCCGAATATTTGTCGTAATTTTCTTTGCTGTGAAGATTGGACATGATTAATTCATCTGTGCACAAGATGTTTGATGTTAGCAAGCTGGAAGTGGCTAAAGTCAGTAAAATGAATTGTTTTGATGAAATGATTTCCATCTCGTCCAAGTCTAAAATTACGTCTATTCGTGCAGCCCAGTGTCTACAAGAAGGGAAAGCGTGCTGTTTTTATACCATCTCAAGACAAAGGGTAGGTTTATTTTGTTTTGATGGTGAAATCAATCCCATACATGTTAAGTACTCCTATTAATTAGAGTGTGTAACTACAATGTGCGTGTAAGGAATGTGAGTAATTCATTCTGGGAAGATAGAAATGTTTATGCTTACACATCCATTAACTTTGAAAATAATTTTCCTCATTAGGAAAGAGCTTCTAATCAGGTAAGTTTGGGGTGATAGTCATTAAGATTCCAAACAAACAGAATGCTTCATTTCTAGGAGCTTGAACAAAAAGTCTTTTGTTTTTGATGTTTGAGTCAATTTGTGAGGGAGGGAAAAAATTATTCAATCCGTGTTAGCTATGTTTCCTTTTTTTTTTTTAAATTCACGCAAAAGAAAGTTAGGCGTCGTATTTTCAAAATGTCAAACAAAATTAAGAATGTGAAAAGAATCAGAAGGCACATAATACCCCCAATGAAATGCCATGAATTAATTGTTTGTAAATGCTGTTTGGTTATTATGAAGCTTCAGGCGGAAATGTCAGCGCTAACGCAAAGGATGTGCACAAGAGCAAACATTCAGGGGGCGTTTGGACCAACTGGCCGGCTCAGGAGCAGTGGGAGGCAGGTAAGGCCCTTAGAATTTGCCCTCTGGGTTTTATTTGACAAAACTGCATGAATCACCAGGTTTTTATTTCTATCACTATGTTGCATCCTACTCTTCTCCTCAAAGTCCCCCAGAACACTAGCAGAGGTTTGGTGAGACACACGCATGAGCACTCGATTGCTCCCAGGGTCCTTATTACTTAGGCAATCTTGAGCTCCCCAGCATTGAAGGAGAATTTACAAAATAAATATGTATTTACTGAAATGCCAAAGTGAGTCTCTTTCAGCATAGCTGTCTCCTAAAGATCTTCCCTATCACTTGGTTGCCTGGTTTCTAGGGAAAGCTTCTCTTTTCTCCCTATCAGTCCCTTCAGCTCTCTCAGGAGGCAAAGACCTTCCATAGATTTCCAACAGTCTGGCTTCTACTCGACTCACAAAAAGTCATGACATTGCTGTGTTGTGTCAAGAATTGTGCCCCTTCTAGCTTCTCTCACCAACTTACTGTACATAATTTAAGGTATGAGATGGCAAAGGGAAGCCCTGTCTCTGGACTGAAGACCTTCAGAATAAGCCAGAAGGTTGAGAAACATCAGTAGGTGAACTCTTGTGGTGCCTTGACATCAAATTTGCCTGCAGCTTCTCTCTCTCTCTTTTTTTAATCTTTTATTTTTTAATTTTTTTGTTGCAATTTGGCCAGGGTCGGGTTCAAACCCGCTACCCCTGGTATATGGAGCTGGTGCTCTACCCACTGAGCCACAGGCACCACGCCTGCAGCCTCTCTTGAGGCATTTGACCTCAGGGGCTCCAATTGTTTTGGTCAGTGGTAGCCAGAGTTGGAGGCAATTAATTCAATTCATAGTCTAGTGTTAATTTCTAATGCTATTATTGGGTTATTTGGGTTTAATTTCCCTAAGGATTTACTACATTTCTCTTCCAAATTGTTCTGCAAACTGCTGATGGGAACTTCCTTTTCTTTGCGGTCAGTAGATCCAAACTTTTGAGAAATGGCTGAAGCAAGGGGTAAGTTCTGTTGACTGAGTTCACACTCCAGGAAGAGTAGAGAACCTTGGGCTGGGTTCCCTTCAAAATGTATTTGTGGCTAGTTGTCATTTTCAAGTAACATGAAACTTAAGCAGTTGCCCCATTTTCAGTGCTGCTGCTTGGGGTGCTGGCACTTCGGGGAGTTTTTCTGATTCCAGTCAGCTTCTAGAGCAGCTGATGTGACTAACTGCTCCCCTGCCTCCAGTTGGGCAGGCTTCCAGGTTCGGAGTGTAATTAGAGTTGTTGTGTTAATATAGGCTTTGGATCTTTCAAACCATGTATTTCATTAGCTTTGAAAACATTAACAGATATAGAACAATATTACCTGACATACACAGTATGAAATCATCATAAATCTGCTGGTGAAGTACATAGCTAGCTACACGTACATTCAAATTAATTGGGTTTGGGCTTCTTGATGAGACATATGAGTGCACAAAAAGTAACAAAAAGCCTATCTCCCTGATTTGGGGTATTTACATAACAGGTGTTTCATTTACTAAGATTTTAAAGGCTTTAAGCCTCTCACTTATTTCTTTTTTTTTTTTTTTTTTTGAGTTGGGGGTCTTGCCATGTTACCCAGGCTGGAGTGCAGTGGCATGATCACAGCTCACTGCAGCCTCAAATGCCTAGGCTTAAGCAAGTCTTCCCGGGCTTTAGGCGAGCACCCTCATAACTGGCTGATACCACACTCACTTCCAAGCCCATCTCTCTAGCCTGTTCACATCTCCTGGTCTTTAGACTCCCCTATATTCTTCGCACCAGAGAATGTTTGGATGTCCTACAAGCATCTCACATCCAGTATGTACAAAATGGAATTTATCTTTTCAGTATCTATTTCTCCCCCTGTGTTTCTCATTTGGACAAATAGTGCTGCATCAGACAGGGTCTGATCAGGAGACAGGAGACACATGGTCATTTGAACAGGAAATGATTCCTGTAAAGAATTATTAATTATAACAGGGAACTAACTACAAAGGGGTAAAGAATACACTAGGGCTGAGGGAGAGTATCTAAGGAAAGAACCAATGGGATTCAGATGATGGCAGGCAGGTTTGTTGTGTTGCCCAGGCCAGAACTTGTCTGCAGACTCGAGCAGGAGACATCCTTCTGGGGTGCCGGGGGGCCTAGTCCAGGAAAAAACTTCTGGAATATCTGTGAAATCTTCCAGTGAAACTCGATGGAGGTGAACCCAACTGGATGTTCCCCACAGGTGCCACTAGCCTGCCAGTGACCCTCCAGTGCCTTCTACTGACAAATCTTAAAATTGTGCCTGTTGGCTAATTTACAACCGCCAAAATGTGGAAATGGCCTAAATGCCCACCAACCCAGGAATGGATTAACAAGTTGTGGTATATATATACCATGGAATACTGTTCAGCCATTAAAAGAATGGAGACTTTACAGTCTTTGTATGAACCTGGATGGAAGTGGAACACATTATTCTTAGTAGAACACAAGAATGGAGAAGTATGAATCCTATGTACTCAATTTTGATATGAGGACAATTGGTGACATAGTGGGGGTGGGGGAAAGGAGAGCAGAGACCGAAAGAAAGAGGGAGGGTTGGGGGAAAGGAAGAGCAGAGAGAGAGGGCAGGAGTGGGGTCTTAGTGCGTGCCACACCTTTTCAGGGCAAGACACGATTGTAAGAGGGACTTTACCTAACAAATGCAATCAGTGTAACCTGGTTTCTTGTACCCTCAATGGATCCCCAGCAATAAAAAAATAAATAAATAAATTGTGCCTACTGCAGAGGAAAAAACATGTACTGGGTCCATCAGTGAAGGGTAGATTTGGAGTTGAGAGTCAATAAAGCAGTAACCGGCCCAGTTGCCGTCAGCCATTCCTTTATCAAAGTCCAAATGCTCTTGTTTTCCTCCCACATCCACTCTGTAGTTGATGAACAATTGTGTTGTTTTTAGTTTTTCCCTATTACACTTAGTAATAGACAATATTTTCTGAGCACTTATGTGCCAGGGACTGTTCCAAGCACTTGAAGAACTCATTCATCAGCACTTGGGAGGCCGAGGTGGGTGAATCGCCTGAGCTCAGGCGTTTGAGACCAGTTTGAGCTAGAGTGAGACCCCATCTCTAAAAATAGCTGGGTGCTGTGGTAGGCACCTGTAGTCCCAGCTACTAGGGAGGCTTAGGCAAGAGGATTGCTTGAGCCCAAGAGTTTGAGGTTGCTGTGAGCTGTGATGGCACGGCACTGTACCAAGGGTGACAAAATGAGGCTCTGTCTCAAAAAAAAAAAATAGAACTCACTAACTTATTCTTCGTAATAATCCCACAACAAGGTTCCTATTCTATAGAGAGGAAAACTAAGGTGCCAAAGAATTAAGTAACTTTCCTCACGAGTGTCAGAGCCAGGATTTGAACCCACAAAGTCTGACCACTTAATGACCGAGCTAGTCTGTCCAATCGAGTGTATCATCTTCCAACTTCTAAGTAGCTCTTAAATCTGCCATCATTCAAGTTATCATTTTGCCTTGGCTAGCTCCTTTTCTTGGTCTTTTCCAATTTTTCCTCCACAATATAATCAGAAACATTTTTATAAAACACGGAACATTTATGCCTTTCATCTTCATGATCTGTGTTCTGCTTACTTCTGTAGCGTTGACTCTTGCCGTGCCCCACTAACTCTGTTTTATGACACACTTCTTTCTGCTCTTCCAAATGAATGAGTTTTCTCTTGTCTCTAGGCCTCTGCCTGTGATTTTCTTCTGTATCAAATATTCATCCGCTCGCATCTTTTCTTCTTACATCTATTCATTGTTTGGGCCTCCGCTGAGGCATCCAATGTTGTGAAAAGTTTCTCTGGACTGCCAGCCCCAGTAGCTCCCTCTTTGTAATTCACTAATCATTTCTCTTATCACTCTGACTTGCCCTGTCCCCTCCACTGCTCTGAAAACTTTGTGACAGAAGCACTGGCTTTGCAGATCATTGTTGATGGCACAGGTGCTTAGGAAATTTTATTTCTACGTGAATGAATGAATACATTTTTCATTAGTGCTGGGGACAGGAGTTAAAACTACAGTTATTTGTTAATTATTTTTCCCCATGTTGGCCATTGACAAGAGTGCTCTCTTTACTGTGATTCTTACATTATTAGAGCTTAGGTTGTCCTGAAATCATAATGCCTGTACGTTCTCCTGTTGGGGATTCACAGACTGAGACAATTAGAAATAAGGAGGTGGCATGTGAGTTTAGGTTTATTTATTTATTTATTTATTTTAGGTTTATTTATTTACAGCTGAGCTGGTTGATCCAGCAGCTTGATGAGAGCAATCTGTTCTGAAGGATCTTATCATGAGGATGGGCAACAATTGTGTCCAGCACCAGGAAGGATGTGAAAGGGACTGCCTGATGATGCTTCAGGATCTCTCTCTAGGCAAACCTCAGAACAGAAACGTTTTCTGATGGCTTATTCTCTCCCTATGCCCACTAGCTGCATCCTGAGCTCTAGTGGACACTTAGTCTGGGGAGGGGGGACAATTGATTTCACCAATCATAAAGGGCGCTGACTTGAGTTTGGGTTTAGGACTTTGTAAGGCTCTACTCTATCTGCGCTTCTAGCAAAATATTTCAAATAAGGGGTTGTTTTTGTGCTATGAGCTGCAAGTTTCTATTTACATCTATTTGTAGAAGGGGTAGGTCACTCCACACAATGATCTATGCTTCCTAAGCCCATGGTGAGGTCTACCAAGGAAGTGGTTAATTTAATATCTGGAGGAACCTTGTTATAGAGCCCTTCTCCTCAGTCCAGCAGTTTACTTCCAGGCATTTGATTTTTAGAACATTTATTTCTTCCTTCCCATCTAAGCATAATCCGATTGTTATAGAGAAAAATTTATGGACATTAGAGTCTTTTTTAAAGTTTTATTTATTTTATGAGACAGAGTCTCATTATGTCACCCTTGGTAGAGTGCCATGGCATCACAGCTCACAGCAATCTCTAACTCTTGGGCTTAAGCGATTCTCTTGCCTCAGCATCCCAAGTAGCTGGGACTACAGGTGCCCCTCACAACACCCAGCTATTTTTTTGTTGTTGTTGCAGTTGTCCTTGTTGTTTTAGCTGGCCTGGGCCGAGTTCAAACCTGCCGTCCTCAGTGTATGTGGCTGGCACCCTACCCACTGAGTATGGGAGCTGCCTGGACATTGGAGTTTTATTTTGCACTTCATGTTTGCACAATATTTTGCAACCATTTGTTAACTAATTTCAGGTCTTCTTTAGAGGTGGGTGGTGGTATTACTGTATGTAGCATAAATCATTTCATCATTATGTGTGGCAAGGAGAAAGAAATACCTACTTTTGTTCCAAGTAAAAGCATCCTATGTAAATTATATTCTATAAAATTATTATTAAAAATGTATGGTGGTGCTTTGGTTTCCAGATTTATGAGTGGCTTGTTATAATGAGCTTGCCATATTTTGAGAGAAGAATTGTATTTACTTCTGTGCTTTCCACTATGACAGATTACAATGCCAGCGCCTTAGAAAGTGCCAGTGGAAATGTGAGATTATTCCTCCATGGAGTAAAAGCAGTTGCAATTCAATTCTAGTGGAAGTAACTTAAAGAATCAATTTGTGTAATACAAGAATAAACATTAAATATTTATAAAAAGTAATTCTCATGATTTATCCTAGAAGGTTGACTCAATGGCAGGGGCCCTCTATCTAATGGGCATATTTTTGAGCAACATATGGAGCAAACTGTCAGTACCAGTGTTAGATCTTTCAAAAGATGTGGAGAGGCAGTATTTTTTAGAGTTTTCTAGAGTCATTATGCAAGCCTGATTAGGAAGTGGCCCCTCTACAACACAGTTTTTACATATTTTCGGTTTCATTTTTTAGTGACATTTTTTTTCCCTGTAGGTAAAATGTGCTTTTATTGGCCTGGCCGGGGATTGTGGTGCCTCTTGCCAATTTGTCAAGAAAACTCAGAGTTTTGTACATGAGGGACAAAGCCCAGATGTTTAGCTAAAACAACACGTACCCATTACACAAGTATGGAAACCAAGACCTTCACTGAGATTTTTTTTTTTTCTTTCTAGCCAGTCTTGCTTTTGAGATTTCTAAAAGCAGGCAGCTATCCTGTCATTGCAACCTGGGCGGGACAATTTAGTTTCTTATAAAGAATGTGCTTTTTCAATATTTTGAGTTTTTATGTTTTGTTTGACTTTTTTTTTTTTTTTAAAGATTCTACTCTAAAATGTAGAATGTGCCCTTCAAGTACTAATGTGCTTTGATTAGGTTAAGAAGGACCCGGTCTAGTCCGTAGCCTGCCCTTTCCTACCAGCCTGGCCATGTCTTCACTGGGGAGGAAATCTGCTGCTGAAACCTATGCTGATGTGGCTTGTGGAGGATGTTTGCAGGGATAACAGTTTCCTCATCTCCAACAGGAACAGGGGCCGATGGGTAACTAATCAGAATGAGCATCATCAGTGATGTGGACCTTTCTGGATGCTCTATCATCTCGGATGAAAAGGGGATGGATGGAAATATGCACATCAATGGGTTGTTTGTTTTTTCTTTTCGATAGGGGGCCATGCTGTTCCTGAGTTGCTCGGTGCTGCTGGTGAGAGGTTCTGTAAAGGTCCATGGATCTGAGCAGCAGCTGGCCCGGTGCTGACCACCTTTGCACTCCCACACCGGCACCTTGACTCCCTTCTTGCTGTCACCCGTGCTTTGGCTTTGCAAGACCACCTGGTTCTCTGCTCTACCTGTGAGCACATGTCAGCACCTCATACTCAGTGGGTGCCTCTATCCCTTGGGTCATAGTGGGTCTTCAGCGCTGAGAAGAGGTTTCTATTTCTCTTCAATGTTGGTTTTATTAGACCCTCCCCACTCCCACCCAAAGGGATGTGTCCATGATACAGCCAGGAATTACAACATGGTATAATAGTTCTGTTGGTTAAATCCAACTCATTCCATGACAAATAAAACTTACCTAATTCCAAGCAAGCAAGCAGGAAAATCTTCAGCCAAATTATTGTTGTTGTCTTAAGAGGAGCACTGAAAAACATACTTTTGAATAATGTATACATTATTCAATATGAATAATGAATAACTTTGGGTATACATTTAATTAAAAGAGGATTTTTCTAGTCATGTTTTGATTCTAAAAGATGAAATCTAGAGTGAGAATTTCTATACTAATTGAGGTTAAATGAGCTAAATCAATGTTAATGTGATCCTCACTAAATACCTGTTAAATTAAACTAAAGCTGGCCTCAGGATGCCTGTGTGTCCTTGCATAATGAATAGCAACCTAACTTAGTATCTAAGCCCACGGGCAGCCTAACTTAGGAGTATGCTCTTATAGGAAGTAGCTGAGCCAATCGCAGCAGCTTCTGTCAGTTTCTGGTGGCCAACTCATCAGACATGTTCAGGTAAGGAAAAAAACATGGCGCTGTAACCCAGCGGGCTGGCTCTGTACCTTCCTTAACATTTCTCTGTCCATAAATACTGCCTGCCCATGTCGCAGGCCACATTTCTCTGAACCTGTTCTGGTTTTGAGGGCTGCTCAATTTGCAATTCATTTTTGCTCAATTAAGCAACAAATTTAAGCATGACATTTTTATTTTTAACATACTTAATGGTGTTAGTTGTATACTGGGTTTTAAAACTTACCAGGTTTAAAAAAAAAAAAAACAAACTTACCCGGTTTTAAATTGGTGAGTTTGAGAGATCAGATATTCCCCTTTTGTGAACATATAATAAAAAAGAAAATAGATAAAGCTGGTAAGGGTTGTAGAGCATAGTTAGATGCCCAAACAGGTGTACCACTTATAGGGACCATAGCCTATTTTAAACATATCCTTGAGGGATCCAGTGCAGTTTTAGAATATGTGTGGTGGATGCTGGCTAATGAGCATGAGTAGAGATGTCTCTCTAATTCATTGTTGGGAGTAGCCAGTGACTCATGACCTAGTGGCACCCAGCTAGTAGAGTGATATAGATTTTCAGTGTATAATACCACCCCACCCTATCCCTGCCTCTTCACCCAACCTCTAGGTTAGGAGCAGTAGAATAGCTGTATAATGTGCTCTCAAATACTCTAGGATGGTTTGTTTATTTAAATTTACCACTTCCAAACTTCTCTTAATGTGTATTTTAATTTGATCTTACTTGGATAAATATCTAGGCAGAAGGAGTCCCAGATCCTGGAGAGACCCTGAGATCCAGGATTAGCAGAGCACTCACTGTGAGAGATAGAATAGGGAAGGAATCACGGTGGGCTCCCGTTGGCCCTCCCTGTCTCCCTGGGCAGGTTCCTATTCTTGCAAATGTTTTGTAGTGGAAGATTTCCTATCTGTACAGCTGCATGAGGCTCTTCTTTACCTGAGAAGTTACTTCTTGGTTGTACATTATTGAAATTGCTAATGTCTTTGAGCAAAATGGGGAATTTGTTATAAGCATATTGGGATGACTTATGAATGGGATTGGGACCTATAGAGAATACCTGGAGCCAAGGACTCAAATCACCATTGAGAATTTCTCTTGGATTCTCACTTCTTCACTCTGCATCTGTTGCATTATCTCCTCCCAATATGTCTAGATGTTTAAAGTCCTCTATTTGTCAATAGAGTTTACATATCTTCAATTCTGGTCATCTTGTAAAGAACTGCCTTAATCTTTCTCAGTTCCAGATTCAAAGTACCAGGGAAGGACTCTGACTGGCCCAGTCTGGACAAGGTGCCCCTTCTTGAACAAGTCATTTGTGACCAGAGGTTGGCCACATTGCAGTAACACAGAAGATCTGTGAACCGGACAGTGGAGCGGGGTGAGGGGCGCTACTGGGAAGACCATACAAAAGGTGTCCAGGACAGCTGGACAGAGGATGAGGATAGCTGGACAGACTGTGAGTGAGACTCTGGGCTTATCGCTCTCACTCACAGAGAGAAATGCCTTCCTCCTTCAGCTGTTGGAAATGTATGTTCTGACGTTCCGTCAGAGGGTGACAACTATTCTGTGTTGCTGCAGGAATTTCTCTGTTTCTCTCTCAAGATGCTCGCGAAGTCTCTATTCTAGCCTGGTGATACCAGCAGACAGCGCTTTCAGCTGTGCCATCTGGGTCTTTGTTTTTGCGAGCAGGTGTTCTTGTGTGATATTTTTGTTGCTCACAAGGGGCTTTAATGGTAAAAAAACAAAACAAAACAAATTCTGGATCTTTCTTCCCCAGGGGCAGCCGAGGGCACAATTCCCAGCTATTTCTCCATCTATCCATCAAAAGCAGTGCCAACTTTGAGAGCCTGTAAGATTCCCTTTCTCCCCTGGCAGGTGAAGCCCTGGCTCAGGTATTTCTATTTGGCATTTGGAGGCACTCATGTTTCCAGCATTAGGCTCACGCCAGCTACAAAGCACCGTCCTGAGGGTTTCAAGGCCAGATGGTTTGGTCCCTAACTAGTCCTAAACTCTTTTCTGCTTGGGCATATTTCCTAAATGTTTTACGCTCTTTATTTTGCTATGATGATATTGGCTTGCTTCATTTCTTTCCACTGAGTTTACTAAGGTAGGAAACGTTCTAGGGCTCAAAAAGAGTGGTTTTTTTGAGCAAAAAGGTTAATTTTTCCAGTAAGTCGGCAGATTTGCCATTCTCTGCCTGGTGCCTGGGTAGTCTTCCTTGGAAACACAACCCAAAATTTCTTTTCTTCATATACTGAACTAGGTGGAGATCAGTAAGAAATGTTTATATTGGAGGTAATAAAAATAAGACTCTTGTGTATAATTCCAAATATAAGCATAGATTCTTTTGGTAATTAGTTTCATTGCTCTCTGTCAATTTTTAAACAGTGTTTACACTCAATTAAAAGTAGTAATAGTGGGACATTTTCGTTCCATCATACAAGCATATCCATCTACAATAAAATATTTGCTTTCAGTGACAGAAAGTATTTTAGAAGTGTTCATTAGAACAATTTGAGAACTGCGTATCCATTATTAATAACCCGAGACAGGGAATTACACGTTACATGACTCATGTGACCAATAAGGAAGCCACTATTTCCATAATTATAAAGAATTCATATCACATCTATTTTACTCTTCTGGATCATTTGACCCATTTATGGTTCATTCTGAAAGAGTAAGATTTAAAAATTTATAAAGTTTTTTTGAATGAAAAATCTGTCAGGTAATTTCTCCCTTGCACGGCTGGAAGTAGGCACTCCCCATCTCCGTCTGGGGCCATTTTGTGCCACATCCCTCACATCTTACTACACGCTAGCAAAGAAAGTTCAGGATGCTCTGTGCTATGCTGGCCCCTCTCCCTGGGGTGGGAAACCTGACAGACAAACCAGGGCCTCTCTTTGGGAAGCCTTCTGAGGGGTAAATGATGAAGAGAGTTGGCGAGGAGGAGGGTGATGTGGGTTGACCACATTCTGGAACAAAGTAAAGCTGGGGGATAAAGGGCAGCCACCCAGGGTCCACGTGCTGTCTGTTCAGGGGCCCAAAGTTTCTGAAGGACTCACTTGGAGAAAAAGCTGGGCAAGTGCTTGGCAAGGCTGGCCGAATCCTCAGCCCAGGCAGCTCCCAGTAAGTGTCCTACTGTCTGGCTGCTGTTACTGCCACTGCTGTCATTCCTATCTCCCAGAGTTATGGGTGTGGGCTGCAGGCGGGGCAGGAGGAGAATGTGGCTTGGAAGCCCGCAGAAGATGGACTTTCATATTCTAGGTTTTCTTTCTGGTACAGAAGACAGACAAAGGCCTGTTGCATGATTCTTGGCCTGTTATTCTTTACCCCCATCCCCAACCAAAATCTTAAAAGTAGTTAAATTTGGAGCATCTTGAATTTGCAGATCCCCCAATTATGGTCCAGGTCCTGTGAACCTAGAGCACATTGTTCTTGCCTGCGGTGAAGTCCTACCCTCCCACGTGGCCCTACTGCGTCACCCCCTCCCTCTTTGGACTTGCCTGTGAACAACAGTTGCTGAAGTGATTTTGATGAAATGTGACATTTGCAGACTGTGGCCACCGACCAAGGAATCTGAGCTATGGTATCCAACAATTTTACAGGCTACAAAATATAAGCTGGCCAGCATTTATGGCTTGTACTAACAGCTTGAGCCAAGTTTCCTAAGCCTACAGAGCAGACTTGTTACTGCTGCTAATTTTACTATCAGCAAACAAAAGGGAAAGAGGAAAGACTACCGAACAGCTGAACCAAGAGTGTTTGTATGCGCCATGCGAATATGAAGAGGGGGCGACTTTCTGTGTGCTAAACCTAAAAGGGACTAAATCTGCACAGAAATAAAATGGAAAAAGATGTGATATAGAAAAAGTTATAATCGGAGATTCTGTGCTGGCCTCTCGGGATGGCAATGATTTATATATTAGGGCAGGCACCAGGGACGTGTTAAAAACTCTATAGGGAAATTTCCAATGTGATGGATAGAACTTTAATATTAATAGAAGATTCATCATGATAATGTAAGTCATAGATCTAAATCTCCTTTCAGCCATAGAATAGTTCTTTTCCAGCCTATTATACAAGTAGTACATGTTTTAAATAGCATCATATAGCAGGTCTAAAGACTTTATCTGCATTTCTGAAGTTCTGTTCACAGAAATAGTGACTGACTGAGTCATTCATCTTTCAGTGCATAATCTAGGCCATCTGAATTTCCCCCTCTTACTTTTTATTAATATTTAGCATGCCTTAAAATATACTTAAATCGCACTTTTTTCACAAATGGAAAAAAAAAGCAGAATTCAACACATACTATTTTCCATACATGAAGTGGGTATGAAGGGATGAATTGATTATCAATCTATTTGTTGATTATTATACAAAGAAGAAGAGTAACTTCTGGGTTGGTATTTGTTATAGTTATGTAGGATGTCTCCACCCATTTTATGTATGTAAGTTGTTCAGCATCTTACTCTGCGTTTTCTAATCTTGTGACACTGAAACAGGTGGTGACATCTCTTCTTTAGAGTCCTTCATGGCAATGACGACCTTTTTGGAATAAGGATGGTTGCAATGCTGGTGTGAGCAATGAGGCATAGGACTTGCCTCCTGCTTTTGTCAAAAGGGACTCACTCTGACATTCATTAGTGGAGCATATAATTGCTTTTTCTTATCTTGGACCAAAACATGCATGAAAATAAGTTCATGAATACAGACATGGAGTGTATACACAGGGAAGTAGATCCTGAAGAAAAGGGAACCTTTTCTGAAGCCTCTTTTCTAGACTGTGTCTCTTTTCTAGATTCATAAGATGCACCAACTCCTCTCTGTTCCAATTCTGTACTGAGGGCGTAACCGATGAACTTTAGGTTATCATTTCCCCTATTTGGTTGGCATAAATGTTGTGAAATGCAAAGGTTCTGAGAAGTCCAGCTGTAAAGAAAACTGTTTAACGTGGTGGAATCTGGCATTTTTGAACTTTCTTTTGACAGTGGAGTTCTGTTTTTCAAGTAAGAGCTATAAACACTTGGGAAATACTGGCTTAATGGAGGCATTCCTAGACTTGCTCTACTCCTTTCTATTTTCAGAGTTTGATTTTCATTGGAAACTTGGTGGTGAACTTCTATTCATCTCTGGAGTCCTGGCAGAGATATTGCTTCCTCTGTGAAGATTTCTCTACTTGTACTAGAGTGGATATGACATTTTCCCCTTTTGCCTCCTACCCCTATCGCATTTTTTTTTAAAGGAAATTCATTTTAATTTTCAGATTAGTTTATTTATTATTTTGTATTTTACCCTTCCATGACCTTTGTTAAAGAGTATGGTTTTATCATTCATGTTCTATATAATGCCTGGAACACTGAAAGAGTTCAACAAATACCTGCTGAAGAAATGAATAAATAAATAAGTAGAGTCTGGGAGCTGAAGCGGAAAGATTATCTTTCTGATGTGTTGATCTGTGATTAATGAGTGAACTTTTTTGAATTAGGTACTTTTTCTATTATAGTGACTAATTTCCATATAGTTGATTGGATTGAGATAGACTCTGATGTGAAATGGTTAATCATTTAGTCTTCCACAAATATAAGATTGACTGTTATTCAGTCTCTTTTCCACCTTGAACGGATGTAAGTGGTATATATAAAAAATTCTAACACCTATTCACAGCAGAGACACTTTTATCTATATTCACTATGAGTCCATAACTCAGAATTTTCCTTTTTTTTAAGTGCTAAGGGAAAAAATGGAATTTATAGACCCTTTTACCTTTTATTAAGCATTCCTAGCATTACAGATTTATAGAATTATAGATTTGACTATATTATGCTTTTATTCCTTTTATTTATAATACTTACTTTTTTCCTGATATATTCTAGGTTTCAGGTTTACAACTCATATTGTGGTCAGGTATGTTTTTCTTTTTTTCTTTCTCCTTCCCTCCCGCCCTTCCTCCATTAAAAAAAAATCTTTTAAAGGGTGTGCTAGAACAAAGATAATAATCTCCCTCCCTAGTTCTCCCACACTCCAGTTCTATGCCGGTGGAGTGACCAGTGTCGCCAGTTTGGAATATATCACTTCATGTATTTGATTGGCATACACGTGGGGGGGATCCGGGCCAAGACAGGGGCTTAGCTAGAAGCTTACATTGATAACATCCTTTTCTACGTTTCCTTGTTCTCTTGGAAGATGTTTCACAAACTCCTAACTCCATAAAGACATTAAGAGAAATTAATATGCCCAGAGATTTAATTCTGTTTCTGTCTTGAGACCAGGTTGGCAAATTAGACAGGGTTCAGTCAGTTCTTTCTGCCTTGCTGTCAGAATGTAAAAAAGCAACAAAGAGGTGATGGTGAGAGGAGGAGGGAAAAAAGGAGTTAAGCTAGAAAAGTCATTCGCTTGGGGTCAAGAGCACCTGTTATTTTCTCCCTTCCTGCCACCCCTTAATTTTTTTTAGCAGCGAAGGCTACCACTGCAGCTATGTGACACCCCTGGCACCATGGGAAGGCCTAAAATGACAGCAAAGAGGCTGGTAGTAGTTGAGGAGGAAAGGGGAAAGAGGAAGAGAAAGAAGAGGAGAGTGAAACCGTATGATGTAATGGGACAAGCTTTCAGTTGAGAAATCAGGGAATCTGCATTCTAGATTCTGAATAACTTTGGGCAAGTTGTTTAGCTCATCATTTCTTCATGCAAAAATGTTGTGAATTGCTGGATCCTCTGTAAGGGATTTCTACCTCCAAAAGCCTGTGTTAATGATATGAGATAAAGAATTTGAGAGAGCTGGGGGAAAGAAAGTGACTGGTAAAAGCCATCCACCTCAAGCGTGCCTGAACTTGCCAATTAAAAATTGCTAAATTGGCAAGCAATTGCTTGGGAGTAGTTCTTACTTCCTCAAGACTAAGGGACAATTGACTAACTCTAGAAGTTTCTGTTCATTAGTGGGCATGGAGATGAAAATCTAGTTAATAGAGAAAGGAATTGTTACATATAACCCCTACCAGGAAGTCAATAGATTCTAGGCAGTAGATAGCATCGTTATTAGCCAGTAAAGTCTTGCACCTGCAGATTCATCCCAGGAAACCAAGCATGAAAATAGCAATTGGATTCTTAAACTTTTATCTTTAGATGGGTAATTTTAACAGGGCACAAACTTCTTGGCCACATACCAAGAGTTCCTGGGAGCCGATCTTCTGTAGCAGGGTTTAGACTCAAGGATATTTGAAAGCCAAAACAAAGAGAATGAGTTTCACATTCTCAAACGGCTCTGACATCTGAATTCCAAAGGTGTTCCAGAAACAGAGTGCACAGACTTCAACCCTTGATGATCAGAGTTCTCCCTGCAGCCCATTTCAGGGTAAGCTTGAGGACAGTCAGCTGTGGAATGTTAGACAATTAGAAAATTTTCCAGGACTGTAGATTGTTAGCTGATTCCCCAGAAAGCAGTTCTGTGAAGCTATTCTTATTTTTACATATGGCATATCTGAAAAAGGAATTATTTGGTGATTGCAACATTTTTTTGTTTTATGTGCCTCTCAAGGGAAGATATGTTTTGTCCTCCATCAAGTCTTAAAAAAATATTTATCCAGGCATCATCCCATTTTTATTTCCACATGGAAACTCAATATTTTTAAGACTAGTTGTGAAATCATTCCTAGGTATGTGCATCATATGGTGACCTTAGAAAAATGTTGAATGTGTACAACGAATAATATAATGATAGTTCTTTTATGCACCAGGCGTTACAAACTATGGGCTTTTCTTGATTAGGAAAATGTAACAAAATGTGGCAGGTATGCTTTTTCTAGTGGGGCAAAATATTGGAAACAGTATGGAAGATAAGCACAAATGAGAATTTGGAAAAAATGATCTCATGATTGCATCGTGAAAGCCATGCTATCTTATGGTTAAATAAAGCATGAACAATCATTTTGGGTTAGGTATATTCTTCAATTATGCATTTGATTTTGGTAATAAAATACGCATGCTTTGCAATAATGTTTGGAATTTAAACATACTGTTTCTTTTTCCCACTCTTCAGGAGAGCACTTACCAATGCAAAAGTTACCTCCAACCCATTCTTGTCCATTAAAAATTAAATGCTTTCGCAGTAAATTATTAAAAGTGCTAGGTTGGCTGCAAATCATCAAAGGTACCATAAACCATTATGCAGGCAAGAAAGTGAGAAGTCTGATGAAGGGATCAGAAGGCATAAACATCCCTCGATATTCATCGCAATTTTGAAACTACAAAAGCTACCGTAAAATGCTACATTAAATTACTTTAAAAAGTCCTGTAGGATTTTCAAAATTCAACAGTAACTTGCTTTTTCAATTAAGTATGAACTTGGAACTTCTACCACAAAATGTAGATACATGACTGTTTAGAAGTTATTTCCACTTTCTTTAAACCTGCAGCAAAATTAACCCCATTTTTCTAACTGATAGAGCTCACATAATGGGGTTGAGTCACTCTAACAGAGTTTGCTGAAAAGTCAGCTATTCCTTAAGTCTTCTTTTCCCACAAAATGTCCTTACTACAGTTTGATTACAATGACAAAAATATGATGGGCTCTAATTGTTGTGCCATCATGTTGAAGACGTTGGAAGTATTGAAATAAGGTATAGTTAAAGAAAACAACAGAATTCATTGTTTGGTTTAAATGAGACAATGTATACCAAATGTAAAATTCTCACATAGTTCCTGGCACATAGGAGTCACTCAAATAATGGAGGCTTTTAGTGTCGTTAACTTCGTTTTTCATTTGAGAAACGCCAGCTCCCCAAGATTCCAGGTAAAGTGCTACCTGGATGGTGTGAGCCCTGGGTGGATAGATCCTGAAGCTAGCAGCCCTGAGCATTACTGCCCTTCTATTTTTCCTTTTTCTTTTCTTTTTTTGAGACGAAGTCTCACTCTGTCCCCCTAGGTAGAATGCTGTGGAGTTGTAGCTCACAGCAACCTCAAACTTTTTGGGCTTGAGCAATCTTCTTGCCTCAGCCTACTGGGTAGCTGGGACTACAGGTGCCTACCAAAATGCCTGGCTAGTTTTATTTTAGTTTTACTAGAGATGGGGTCTCACTCTTGCTTGGGCTGGTTTCAAACTCTGGAGCTCAGGTAATCTACCCACCCTGGTCTCTTGGAGTTCTAGGATTATAGGCATGAGCCGCCATGCCCAGTCTTACTGGTTCTCGTAGCATGTGACTGTACAGGTGATCACCTAGCCTCCTGTATGCATAAAATGGTTTATCAAAACCACCCTTTGACAAATAAAAAGATGGAGGAGAAGGAAAAATATAAACCTGGAAGTAACATTTAGTCAAATTGTGAAAATCGTGGAGAAGAGGAACAGCATTCAAAGCAAGCATTTAAGATTGGGTTTTACAGCAGGGTCTGCTCCATAGGTCTGGGGGTGGGGCCCAAGAATTTTTGCTGTTAAATAGCTGGTAGGTAGTGCCAGTTCTCCTGTTCCAGGCACCTCACTTTGAGAACCACTGATTTGGATTATCTAATTTAATTACCACCACAACCCTGCTCAATTATAGGAAACTTGTCAGAGGGATGGTTTTACTCCTGGCTAAAGAGAACCTGAGCAGGTTCAGCACCTGTGGCTCAAGTGGCTAAGGCGCCAGCCACATACACCTAAGATGGCGGGTTCGAATCCAGCCTGCACCCGCCAAACAACGATGGCTGCAATAAAAAAAAAATAGCCAGGTGTTGTGGCGGCATCTGTGGTCCCAGCTACTTGGGAGGCAGAGACAGGAGACTCACTTGAGCCCAGGAGTTGGAGGTTGCTGTGAACTGTGATGTCAAAGCACTCTACCCAGGGGGACAGCTTGAGGCTCTGTCTCAAAAAAAAGAGAACCTGAGCAATGGTCTTCAAGGAATCTTCAGAATTTCTGACTTTCTCCAGTAGGTGGCAGAAGCAGGAGACTACTGCCGTTCATCCCTGTTCCCCAGTGCCCTCCAGAAAGAGGGCTGTGGTCAAAATGAGACAAGAACTCATTGGTATGTACCCAGCCCCACATGGTCCCAGAGTGGACAATGAAAACTGAAGCCATTCTTTCAGAGACCTTTGCATACTTTAGATGAGAAAAACTGAGCCACAGAATGGTTTCATGACTTCCCTGATTTTACCTACTACTGTTATGAGTGGCAGCATGAGGATATCAGATGTCCTGAAACCCAGTCAAATTTTAATTATAAGAGGAAAAATCCAGAACTTCTACTTGCTCTCTTGATTGCCATCTGCCATACCTTCCAAAAAGCAGCTGAATGCAGAGACAATATAACGAGGTAGAACAGGCACTAAATCGAGACTCCACATTCATTTATTTAGTCTCTGACTATTGAGTGTCCTCCACACGCCCTGTTGCTGTGGTGCTGGTGACAAAGAGGTAAACAAGATAGACAGAATTCTTGTTTTTGCATTCTAAAGGCAGTGAGACGATCAAGGAATACGTTAAAAAATAAATCTACAGAAACAAAACCAAAACCCAGGAAATTTAAGAGTGATAAATACTATGAAGAAAATTAAAACCAGTTTGTTGTAGAAGATGATCACAGACTCAGAAGTTCATAAACATGGTTTAATTGGTTTACTAACGATGTAGAAAAAAGCAAGAGAGATCGACTACTAGCCAGAGGTTGGGTCTATCTTGTATCAGTTATTAACATTTTGAGGTTCGGGGTTGTCTTTTTATCTGTAACTATAACTCAAGATTTCCCTTCCAAAATTCTCTAGAAGTTGTTTTGGGATCCTCAGAGGAGGAATGCTCTTACAGTCATAGGTACATAAACTACAAAATGATGATAATATACATTTGGAAAACTATGCAAAGATACATTGTGAAAACAGGGCAGATAATTGTATGTGAGATTATGCTCATATGCATTTAGCAAAAGATGCACATACACATTTTAGCATCAGGGACAATAATCACACTATTGACTTAGGCAAGAATTAACAAGGTTGGTTGAACTGGTGTGTGTGTACCTCTCTTTCCAACTCTGAGTTGAGTGATGTCATAGTGGTAGCTTGAAGTCAGCTGTGGTGGGACTATTTATACCAGGAAATTGGCAAATACTACAAGGCAGGCATTTTAAAATTACTTTTTTCCAGAAGGCTGGTGATTATTGGGAGAAACTCTTCCGTAGGTCTCTTAGGCTTCTACAAGCCTTGCTGGGTATGCTAGGAAGGTTTCCTGACCTCTCCTTACCCAGGCTACTTCTCAGGGTGGTACCTGCAGGGAGCAACTTTCCAAGATGAGGCAAAGAACAGGCTTGTTCACCTCTTGTTATAAAAGCAGTGGATTCTTGAAGTCTAGTGTTTTTCTCCTATAACACAACCCACCCCATATGCACATCTTCATCTGTGCCCTCTGTGTTGACTTCCTGGGACTTAGGGAAAAGAGGAGCCTGTAAATGTACTGATGCTCATGCTGCTTATTGTGGTATAAGTAATCAAGTCTGTTGTCTCTGACCCGAGGGTCTTGTGTTTTCTGCAAGTATCCCTAAACAAATAGTACCAGTTTAACTTAGTAGGTCATAAAAGTAGGGTGAAATAAAATTTCAGTTCTGATAATTTGGTGACAAGAATGGGATGCTGATGCAGACATGGCTTTTGGAAGAGGAAGAACAATGGCTCCATCAAGCAGGTTCAGAGAGATGAGAAAACTCCCAGGGACCTGGTGGGGAACATTCTTGTCCAGACGGTGGGGGGAGGAATACATGTATAGAAGATGGTCTGTTGATAAATATAAGTTAAATTAGTGGTTAGTGGTTGAGTTGCCAGAAGTAGGACTAAACAAGTAGCCTGAATGACGCTTGACTGTTGCTGACTGCTCATTCTCTCTTCCTGGTGGGAGAGGCAGAGATGTTATCAGGACAAGGAAGAGCAAGGTCCATGGCCCCAGTGAAAGAGAATGTGTCTGTAGCGATAGAGCCAGGAGTCCCCAAAGCCAAACGACTGGCGTCAGTGATGAGGACCTTGATGTTTATATAGCACTTTCCATGAATCAAAAATATTGGTTTAGTTAGATGAGCTGCAAACCTCCATTAAGCTGTGAGCAGGAAAAGTGAACACAGAGCCTCTCCTAGTAGAGTAGAGGGGCTGCAGTCATGTCCACAGCTTGCCTATAGCTCAGCTTGGCCAGTGAAAGGGTGGGTACTAGGCACTGGAGTCTCCATGGGCCTTTGAACAGCATGGTGGACCTGCAGAAAAGAAGGGGACTCTGGGCCCTGGCACTGGCTGGACACCAGGAGGTATACTGGGAGGTAGTAGTACTGATCCTAGGTAGGGTCAGAAACTTATATTACCTTCCTGCCACTCCTACTGTCTCATGATGGCCTTATCTCCCCTACTAGCATTTAACCCCTGGCCTTTAGCCAGGAAACAGTGTGATCTGGAGACTGTTGCTGTAGACCCTGACATGAGCTCAGGTCCTTTCTTTGGTGCCTGGATTCACCTTGTGGGATTTGGACACAGTTGGAAGTGAGGAAGTGGGGAGGGAAAGCTAACATGGCTTACTGGGATGGGCTCTGGGCTAATTCAGAGCTAATTCTGGGTTAATTCAATTTACAATTGGTAAAGGTGTTTTAGATGTTTGTGAATGTCCATGAATGTCAGAGGGAATTTGCCTGTTCAGGGACGAATGTTCATACTGTTTGGCAGATCCAGGAGAGACAATTTATAAACCCAGAGTGAGAAAGGGAAATCTCAGCTTTTCCTTAAGGGCGTGAAGACAACCAGAGTACAGGGGAGACTGTTATTCACCTTGCTGACACAGCACCAGGTAGACACCCCGCCCTTCTTCCCCCCCCCTAAAAGCAGCTGTTAACCTGCTGCTAAGTTATTGTTGAAACTGAAAGTCTTACAAGTGTGACTTTCAGGCTCTATATTCTCATTTTGGAATGGGTCCACTTGGATTTTAAAAAACAAGGTGGCAAGGTTTCAACAAGCCTCTCTTGTCACATGGAAATGACGTATTTAAGAGTGCAGCTCTAGGGGATGCCTGAAAAACTCTTACATGAAAAGGTGGTAGTCACCCATTTTGGGAGAAGCTTTATTCCCCACCTCACTGCCTGAGGCAAAACTGTTGGCTCAATGGGGCCTTTGATTTAAGGAGGTTCATCTATATCCCTGGGCCAAGTTCACTGATGGTTCAGTTAAGGTGCATCTGGCGGTGTCCACCGAATGGCAGCAACTATCCAATCCCTCTGACAATTCTGCAAGACCAACCACAGCACAATGGGCTCACTTGAAAGCCATCACCTTTACTTTCAACAGTACTGCCAAGGACTCCTGACTTTTGGGCTATTACCAATGACCATGCCACATGGTCTGCCACTCAGAGGACTAAGACTGGTAGATCAAGGACATCCTTCTTTGGGGTCATGAACTGTATAAACAAACTGTGTCTGCCAAGCAGATAGTCTGGATCACTGTGTCAATGCCACTGCAAGGGCTCTTCTCTGATCAGATCAAGGAGAATTGAATTGTTGTGTTTCTAATGAGAAGCTTAAACTGTATACCAACCAGACTTGGGATTCCTGCCAAAAGTTGGCCTCTTTGTTCTATGGTTAAGTATGCCACATTGCATGCGACATTATCTCTGTTCATCCTTAGAAAATTGACTACATTGGATCTTTGACCTCCTTCTGAGACTCCCATTGTTGCTCGCTGTTGTGACATTTTTTCAGGTAATGGTATTGCTGTTTCAGTACACTCAGTCAACCCTCACCACACCACTGTTGCCCCTAAAATGTAACTGTCTTATGTGTCAGGAGTTCTGGCTCATTTATAAAGACCATCTATGGTCTGTCAAAGAACTTAATGAATGTTCTGTAATCCTTATCATCTATAATACTGCTGAGTGCTAGGATGGTATTCTTAAAAATCAACTCAGAAAGGTTTCTGAGTCTTTGTCCCTTACCTTTTCCAGGTCCACACACTTTTTAAAGGCATTTTGGTCGTGTAAAGTGACAGTCTTGATTCTTTTTTGTAATGCCTGGGTAATGAGGCTACAATCACTCAGTGATACCTCCCTTATTTTTTAACTAAACCAATGTAATTATGATCCAAATCCAGTTTAACAACAATTCTCAAACTGGAGAGACTAGGAATCTTTCAGTTTATATGTTTGTACGTGATGGAAAATGGGCCATGAAATATCTTACCATTCCAGAAGGGGGCTACTTTTGCCTTATTCCCCCCTATAGTTATTGGCAATGACACCAAGGACCAATGAATTGGTCTAACCTTTTTTGTTGCATGTCAGATAATACGTTGACCTTAGACTACATCCTGGTTGTGGTAGATGGAATAACGGCCACTCCTAAATGTCCACATTCTAAGCTCCAGAACCTGTGAATGTGTTATTTTACATGGTAAAAGGGACTTTGTGGATGTGATTAAGTGAAGGATATTGATAAGGGGAGATTATCTTGAGTTATTTGGATGAGTCCAGTGTACTCACAAGAATCCTTGTAAGACGAAGGCAGAAAAGTCAGAAATGAGAGTGAAGACATAAGGATGGAGGCAGAGGTCAGACAGGAGGGAAGATGCTTCAAAGATGGAGGAAAGGACCATAAGCCGGGGAACATGGGAGGCCTCTGGAAACTGGGAAAGCTTTTCCCCTAAAGCAGTGATTTTCAGTGGGCGGGCCGTGGTACACTGGTGTCCCATGAGAGGATCTTAGGTGTACCTTAAACATTTTTAAAGATCATTAATTAAATTATTTTCAAGAGAAGTTCAAAGCATAGTAAATATATTCTTTTCTTTTACTCTTGTTTTTTGATCAACATCATTTAAGTGTGCCATGGAAGTTTAACTATTAAGTTCAAATGTGCCATGAGACAAAAAAGGTTGAAAAACACTGCTCTAAAGGAATGCAGTCCTGTGGACCCATTTTAAACTTTTGGCTGCCAGAACTTTCAGATAAGAAATTTGTGTTGCTTTAAGTCACTACGTTGGTAGCAATTTGTTACAGCAGTAAAAGGAAACTAATTCAGATTTGGGTACCAAATGTGGGATGCTGGGCTGTATCAGATACCTAAAAATGTGGAAATGGCTTTGTAATGGGTAATAAATAGAGAGGTAAGAAGCATTTTGTGGAACATGATAGAAAATCGTAGATTTCCTTGAATAGACTGTAAATAGAAGTATTGATATTAAAGACTTTGCCTGTGAGGAGGGCTCAGGAGGAATTGGGGAGCATGCCAGAGAAAACCTGTATTATTTTAAGGAATACAGAAGCTGTTGTGAACAGACCATTGGTAGAAATATGGATGCTAGAAGCACTGCTAACTCGGGCTCAGAAGGAAACGAGGAACACGGTATCGGAAATTGAAGGAAAGGTGCTTCTTGTTCTATGGCTGCAGAAAGCTTCACGTCGAAAGCAGAATGTTGAAGTTGCACCTTGTTTCTTCCTGCCGCTTATAGCGAAATGTGAAAGGAAACAGAGATTAAAAGAAGAACTGGGAGGCTAAAAGGAAGCAGGAACTGATAATTTGGGAAATTCTCAGCCCATCCATATTTCAAAAAACATTAAAATTAGGAGATTTACTCTCAAGAGATTGTGTCCTGAAGGGAAAGCCAAAGTGTGGCTAGACAACTTTTTGCTAATGCCTTAGAACAGCCGTTCTCAACCTTTGGGTCGCGACCCACAGGAACTGTATTAAAGAGCCGTGGCATTAGGAAGGTTGAGAACCACTACCTTAGAAGGATCAAAAGTCCAGAATATTGAATCACACAGAAGCTCTTTCAGAATTAGACACGACTCAAGGATCCCTGAGGCTATCTAAGTAGAAACCAGAGAGAGAGATGGAGTTATCCTGGAAAGGTCTGTAAGGACCCTCTTGTCTAATGGTATGAATCCCTTTGACATTATAGGAAAACCTATATCCTAAAAACCAAGGATTTTAGAATCTTATATGAGCAAAAACACTGCCAGCTTAGACTGAAAGGTACGGAGACAGGATAAAATGAGGAAGCTCATAGGATTCCCAAAATCCTACAGGTAGAATACAAACTAATACAACTACTTCTCTGAAAACATGCAATACCCATCAAGAAAGAGAAACTGGAACCCCAAGGGCAAAGCCCCTGGGTCAGAGGATTATTCCCAGGCCTCAAAACCTAATGGAATTTTCCCCACTGTATTTCAGAATTGCTTGGGAACAATGGCTTTTTCCTTATTTTCATTTTTTTTTAATCTGGGTATTTTTTATTACATAGGAAAAAAAAAACCCAGCAACTAACAGTGCATAGATCTGGCCCCTTAACCAAGTAATCTAAGCTAATATCACTGGTGATGGGACGAATGGAAATTCTGGGCTACCTGATAAGATGCAATGAGAAGAACACGGCACTACGTCTGTTAGATTTCTGTCAAAAACATAACCTGAATCTAATCTTGAGGAAACATAAGAGAAACTCAAATCAAGAGACAAACTGAGAAGTAACTGTTCTGTATTCTTCCAGATGTCAAGGTCATAAAAGACAAAGACTTTCTGAAGCATTGTTCTAGATTCAAAAAGGACAGAAACCACGTGATCTTGGATTGGATCCTGGAGTAATCCTGGATTTTTTCCTCTTTTGCTATACAAGATATTATTAAAACAACTGATGAAAATTAAATAAGGTCTGTGGGTTACAGAATAGCTGCCTATCAATCTTCCCAGATTTTATTAACTATTCTATGATTCCATAAGAACTTGTAGTTGTTTTTGATAGAGATATACACTCAAGTATTTATGTCTATACATTTTTCACAAACACTTCAAAGGGAAATACACATGCATGCACAAATATATGTTTCCATGTACAGACAGAAAGATAAACAAATATGGTAAAACATTAACATTTGGTGAATCTGAATCACATGTAGATGGGAATCATTTGTAGTCTCAGGTGAAGATGGTTTATTGCCATTTGAGAAAGCTTCAGCCCCACAAGTGTATTGCACAGCACTGTACTGATTGGAGCAAAAGCTAAGCTGTTGCAACAGTACGGTGGCTTAAGGAGCAAAGACCTTTTATCTGATTCCCACAGCAGTCCAGAAGAGGTAGGTGGGCTGATCAGCTCTGGGAGTCAGTCAGGGCTCCTTCCATCCTGGCCTCCCCACCCCGTAGCGCCCTGTCCTCCTGTACGTGGTTGAAGCTAGTTTGCAGGCCTGTCGTGTTCCAGCTCAGGGACGGGGCACGGTGTGGGAGAGCACACATGCAGTGTTTTCCAGCCCAGGCCTGAAGGAGGCACATATCACTTCTCATCCATATTCCTGATGGGGAGACCTTGGTCTCATGGCCACACTTAGTTGTCAGGGTGGGGAAGGCGACGTGGGGTAAAGCTGGCCATATGCTCAGCCAAAACTCTATTCCTATGGAAGAAGAGTGGGATCTGTTTGGGGAGACAGCTATAAATCTTTGCCACAGTGCCCTGTGTAAATCTCCACTGTCACATTTGTAGCACAGTTTTATTTATTTATCTTTCCCCACCAGCCTGTGAAGAAAGAGGACGACGCTTTCACGTCTGAATTCCCAGTGTTTAGCTCGCTTCCCCTCCCATGCTAATCACTTATTGTGTTTCTGTTGAAGAATGAATAAGGCAAGTTAAGTGTGTGGGTTTGGGGGAGCAGGGCAGGGACAAAGATGAATGATACTGTCACTGCTAAGTTCAGAGAGCAAAGCTGGGCTTACCTAGGGCAGTGTGCACCAAGTTTGTACAAAAGCTCTGCCTTGTGAAGCAGAAACTAATCCAGCCCCAACCTCAGCAGGGCAAAATTCAAAAGAAACTCTGCAGTTCAGCTCAAAAGAAACAACTGCCTGACTGTCACCAGGTAACCTCAGTTTTCTCTGCAGTCATCAGCCCAGGAAGATAATAAACAGGTGAACCTGTGAATTTACACTGAAACGGTGGTAGGGGATGGAAAAGGAGTTTTGAAGCGTATGGGAAGAGCTGCTTATACAAAGCCTGATTCCAAGCCGCATGGTGGGATCAGAGGAGCAGGGACCATGGACCTTTGTTCTTTTGAAGACCCCACCCTCTGCTCCCCATAGAAGGCGAGTTTCCAGGTGGCCTAAGTCAGCAGAACTGAGCAGGGCTCCCCATCCCGGGTTCCTGGAGACAACAACAGATGGCGGATAGGCAAAGCAAATTAATCAAGCCACCAAATGTTCTCAGATTTGGTTTTCAAATTCGCTGGGCTAGTTCCACATGGCCACTGTGTTATTGTGCATCATATTTATTTGACAGCTTCGTCCAGCCCTTCGATTTCTCTTACTGGCTCAGGCTAAAGAACATATGCCTTGTATTTCAATTAGCATTTTCCCAAAGTTCAAGGGAATCTAAGGCGAAAAAAAAAATGTATGCTGGGAGTTCATGTATAAAGGCCATCTGCAGGGCCCATTTTAGTGTTCTGTGTCGGCAAAGGACAAATTATTTTGAAAAATGGGTTTTAGAAAAGCTCCTTAAACATGTTACAATATGACCTGTAGAGACTACTGTCTCTCTCTAGAGGAGTTGGTCATGACGTTTAAAAACTCTCCCTACCCTACCATCTCTTTGCAGCACCCACATGAGACCAAGGCTTAGTGGGGAGCAGACTTTACCCCCAACTAACCAGCCATCCACTGTCTGAAGCTTTTAGCTGTGGTAGGTGACCAAATGCCAATGTGGCATTCAACGGCAGAGAAAGTGTGGACAAGAGCCAGGAGAGCATCAGGGTGCTTTGTGTCACTTCCACAGGACGTATTTACGTGAAAAGAAGCAGCCTTGGGCTGCACCTGTGGCTCAAAGGAGTAGGGCACTGGCCGCATATGCTGGAGGTGGCGGGTTCAAACCCAGCCCCGGCCAAAAACTGCTAAAAAAAAAAAAAGAAGCAGCCTTCTGGGAGCACCTATCCAGGGGGCAATTTGGTCATAGCATGAAGGTGAGGAGATTGGGAGACACATCAAGGGCTGGGAGCAGACAAAGTGGCACATCCCCAGCAGGACACAGAGGGTGGGCTGCAGACAAGGACAACCTGGGAAGCCCCAGTTACCTTCACTCGCCACACGATAAATTCCACACAGGTGTGGCTGGAAGAGCCTTAACCAGAATTTTTTGCTTGCTGCCTGGAAAATGAGAACCAGGAAAACAGTTGCCATGGTACCCATGCATCAGAGCTGGTCTTGAGATGAATAAAAATGCATTGTTTGTTTATATACTGCTTTTTCATTCCTAAAGTACTTTTAAGCTCTACTCTTTGGTGATAAGTGGGGGATTATTAACCCACTTTAGAAACAAAAATGCAAAGGTTTGAGATCTGCTAGCAAATGGTAGAGACAGGATAGACCTAACTGGTGTGATTGAGAAGTCCAAGGCCCTCCTCATCTGCACCTGAACATGACCCTTAACTCAGCCGCAGTGTGAGTAGTCCCTACATTAACCCTTTAGCATGGACTAGGCATCAGATGAAACTGGTTAACTGTCACCGATGAGTAGCAGAATCCTGGGAAAATTAAGCACTGATCAGATACTATTGGTCAGACAGAAGGGCGGACGGAGAGGTCAGAATCAGTGTTTTTCAACCTTTTTAATCTCACAGCATACTGGAACCTATAGTTAAACTTCTATAGCACATTTAAATTATGTTTATTTAAAAAGAGTAAAAAATAATATATATATATATATATACTTACTGTGCTTTGAACTTCTTTCAAAAATAATTTAAGTAACGTTCTTTAAAAATTTTTGCAGCGGGCAGTGTCTGTGGCTCAAAGGAGTAGGGCACCAGCCCCATATACTGGAGGTGGCGGGTTCAGACCCTGGCCCCGGCCAAAAACTGCAAAAAAAAAAGTTTTGCAGCACGCTTAAGATCCTCTCATAGAGCACCAGTGTGCTTTGGCAGATGGGGTGAACATCACTAGTCTCGATGCTCACGCAGTATCCACATGGGCAAGATACGTCCAAGCTGGAGCTGAAGGGGACCCAGGGGGTGTTGTGAGTACACTGTGGCATCTGCAGGGCTGTGGGTTAGAGATCTGGGTCAGTAGTTACAAGAACAGAGTGCATTCTTGACACAGGGGTTTTGATGTGTAGCTTGTCTATGATTTTGCCTAAGGTAGGCCTTGTCTAGAACACCACATTTAGTGCACTGAAGGAAAATAGAGTGCATAACTGGAAGAGAGGTTGTCGAGTGTCACATCCACATTCTAAGGCTCTACCCCCAGGCTTCTGGGAGTACGGGTCTGGGATGCGGCCGAGGGACCCGTATTTTCAAACCATCATGTCAAGTGATCCTGATGCAGGGATTTATGGATTATACTTAGAATAATATTGTTCTAGATTTTCATCTAAAAGACAAACAATGGGCATTTGGTGTGATACTTGAGTAATACTAGTTCTTCCCCTACCTGTGGATATTTTCTGCCAAATCTGGAGGCACCAAGTGGGTGCTTTATGGCATTTCTGTCTGCTGCTAGGGAAGAGAGGTTTTCCTACCACCATCCTGTGCTGTCTTTGGCTGGGCAGGGCTTTGGGTGTCCTCCTGCATTTTTTTCAAATAATATGTTACATAAGGAAGTGAGAGGGTTTCCTGCAGTGATTGAAAGGGAGCAGAAGTTGCAGGGTTCACCGGGAAATTGAGCAGGAACCCAAGTCTCCAGTGCATCCATTAGAGAATGGAAAGAGCCAGCACACTTTGAGTTATGGGGCCATAATTCCATCTCAGGGTTCTGGCAATAGCATAAACCACTTGAATTCTTCCTTGGTACTTTATAAACACTTCACCTTCTCTAGCCTCACCCCACCTCCTGTCTTGGAAGATTAATAGCTCTGTAAATTATAGTTGTATAAAAATATATGTATTGTATCTCAATATGAGGCTTTCATATGGGAATGAAAATGCCCCCAACTTACATGTCCTGGGTGACACGTCTTGCTGTGTAAACTAATGTAGTTTCAGCTGTGGCAGATAAGAAGGGGGCTTTCAGACTGATAAAATCTACAAAATGCTGTGGGCTTTGAGTCAGACTATTCTGGGCTAACGGGTAGCAAATGCACAGAGGCACAGAGGCAAGAAAAAAATGGACGTTGGGGGATGCTCCAGAGAGAAACATGGCTGGAGTAGAAACTGACTAGGTTGAAACAGTGGTGTGTGTGTGAGAAAGAATCCTGAATGAACAAAACATTGGACTTTGAGAATACTGTATCTTGGAAGACTTATGCTTTTGGAGGTATATTTGGAGAAATACACCTTTGAAGATTTCTGTGTTGAGAAGAGCTATGATGATATGATGCATATGACATCAGAGGCGGATCAGTTGCTCAGGATGGCCCTAGGGACAGAACAATAAAGGGAACATGAAGCTTCACCTGGAGGCTGTACTTGCATACCAAGCCTCGTTTTTTGATTGTTTAGATTTGTGTGCAATGGAAGGGCTTGGCAGGAGCCGGTGGTGTCCTTACTGCTTTTCTCTGAAGAGGGCAGAGGAACCCACTCTGTCTTCCCACCTCCTAGTTCTCTGTGAAGCTGTGCTTATGTCCCGATTTCTTGATTTGCCACAAACATTATATCCTTTTCCTGGGACAGAATGCAGGCCAGTGAAACCTAAGTCTTCTGATTTCTGTTATGGCATTATTTCTTAAGGTGATTATTCTCTAATTATTTATTGAAACTGAATGGTCTGGCTCGGCGCCTGTGGCTCAAGTGGCTAAGGCGACAGCCACATACACCCAAGGTGGTGGGTTCGAATCCAGCATGGGCCTGCCAAACAACAATGTCGGCTGCAACCAAAAAATAGCCGGGCGTTGTGGTGGGCACCTGTGGTCCCAGCTACTTGGGAGGCTGAGGCAGGAGACTCCCTGGAGCCCAGGAGTTGGAGGTTGCTGTGAGCCGAGACGCCACAGCACTCTACGGGGGTGGGGGGTGGGGAGGGGAATAGCTTGAGGCTCCGTCTCAAAAAAAAAAAAAAACACAAATAACCACGTGAACCGGCTCCATCGCAGCCACATCAGGTGCTGCCAAGTTGGAAAGAATAAAGCAGAGCAGCGGACAGGGGTGAGATTCGAGCAGAGAGCTGGCAGAGCAGAGGGTTGCCCAGATGGAAGAGAGAGACATGCAGAGGGCTTGGGGCAGGAGGGCGCTGGGGGAGTTTTTTGAAAAACTCATTTTGTACAATGCCTAGACCTCATTACACACTTAACTCCTCAAAGAAAATAATCAGAGTTACAACGAGAGGATAGTCCCAGTGTCAGCAGCTCTCAGGATGGTCAGAACACAGTAACCCAGGGGACACACCGTGGGAGTTCAGGTCAGAACGTAGTGGGGGGGCCTGGGTTATGTAGGAATTTTTGTCATTAACCCTGAATGAGATGAAGAACGGGTTTCAGCAGAGAAGTGAGGTAATCAAAGTGTGCTTTGGAAGGCATTTCTCTGGCCGCTGTCTACAGTAGATGGCAAAAGGCAGGGAGGGCAGGAGCAGGGAGCCCAGGCAGGACACTGTTGCAGTTACCCAGGGAAGAGAGGCTCGGGCTCGGACCTGGCTGGTGGTGTTTAGGCACCTAGGAGTGGTGCATGGGATGGGAAGGTGGAGACGGCAGGGCCTCACCGTGAATTGGCTGTGCAGCGTGAGAAGAGCATGACTCCTGAAGGGTAAGAGCTGTGTGTTTGGGAGGAGGGCTGCTGTCAGCTGAGCTGGGAAGAAACACAGGCAGAGCTGGAGTTTGCAGGAAGATCAGGAGCGCATCCTGCGTGTGTGATGTCAGAGATCCCTTCTGCACATCCGAGCAGGGATGCTGAATGAGCAGTGGGGTCTGGGGGGAGCTGTGGCTGCAGGTGTCAGCATGGCAGTCCTTGGCAGTGGATGCTCAGAGGGCAGAGACCACAGGAGGGGTGACCTGGGAGCAAGCCAAGGACGCAGCATTGAAGCTGAAGACGGGAACCCGAGGAAGAGCCCACGGGAAGGGAACTAGAAACCCCAACAGCTGTGTGTAAGAGCCAGCTCCTCTCCACCTTCCTCCTCCATTATGTAAAATGCTTCTGCTCCGGGCATCAGCGCAGGGCTCCTGAGAGCCTTGGGTAGAGGGTGGCCACTGAGGAAGGACAGGCTTGTGTAGCCGCCCCCCCAAATGCCTTCTTCTCTCCTTTCTTCACTAGTTGGTTCTCTCATTCATTCATTTACTTACAACAAGCGTTTGAGGAGAACCAAGTGTAGAAGAACCAAGCTTGGACCTGAGTTACATGTGGTTTTTCTTGGGCACCCCATATGATTTGACTCATTTCATGGACAGGGAATGTGAGATGAAAGAATTTGTCCCAGGTCACATGACTAGAAACCCAAACCCAGTTTTCTTTTGCTCACAGCCTGGAATCTTGGCCCTCGCTGTGGTTTCTCTCTTGTTCACTCAGCCAGGAATTAGGGAGGGTCTGCTGTGGCATCCATGTGCTGAGGGCCGGGCTATGGTGGCAGAAGATAGATTTCATCTCGCTGTGTTACCTACCTCACAGGAATTCCCCTTGGGTAACCCACCTCAGACTCCCCAGGTCACTCTCAGTCTTCTTCTAGAACCTTCTTCCCCCTCCTCTGTCTCGACCCTTCATTTGGAGAGAGCCTGATGCTGAGTACTTTCTCGTGTGTCATTGCATGAAATAATTTTGAGTGAGACATTTTCAGGTAAGCTGTGTACACGGGATGTTACGAAACCAACACCGTGGAGGATGGTTGGCCTCTTACTTACTTGAGAGCTCTCAGTCCCCAACTCTTTGGTAACACTTTGGTGAATCTGCCAAGAACAATTTAGGAGGGAGGCTGGGGAAGGAGGCCAGGTGAGATTCTTGGGATTCCAGTGATTCAAGTCAGCACTGGCACGACTGTGAGCTACCCCACAGAGCCAGGGTGCCGGAGGGGAGAGGCGCTCTCTCTGCTGAGATGTGTTGTTACAGGGGAATAAAGATGTTTCCACTGCTCAGTAGCTTTAGGGGATGCAGACATGCCCAGCCTCCGCACTTCTTACCTCCCTAAGCATTCTGACTCTTGTTCCCAAGGGGGGCCTATCTTGAAGACCACACACGTGCACCCCACCCCCACACCAACTCAGAAAGAGCAGGACAGAGGGAGAGAGAGAGACGGGGAGCTCTTGCCTCCTCTACTTCATATCCAGAAAGTTCTTGGAGAGAAAATATGTTGCCCCAACTTGGCTACAGGTCAATGTAAAGGCTGTGGTTTCTTCCTTCCTTTCTCTCTTTCTCTTTGCTTTCTTTCTTTTTACTGTTCCTAAACGTCCCCTCAGGATGTGATTACTATGGTGGTGACCTCAGGATATTTTCTCTGCTGTTCCCAGTCTGGAACATCCTTACCTGTGGAGGTCACCCGGCTGAGTCCTCCAGGCTCAAAAGTGACCTCTGTGGAGGAGTGTTCCCTGATGAGTCCTCCCCAACTCATCACCCCTGTCACTTACTCCCTTCCTCTGTTTTACTTTCCCTCTCTGTGTATAATTTTGAGATTTTCACCAGTTTCCCCACTGGTAAGTTCCATGAGGGCAGAGCATCCCCTTCTTCTGTGTCCTCAACTCTATCTCCAGCACCTAGAACCTGGCCCGATGGACACCTGCATTCCACAAATTATATGTGGAGCGAGTGAGTGAGTGAATGAATGAATGAATGCATAGCCATGAGAAACGCTTAGCACACAGCTTGGCACGCAAGGAGTGAAAGGTGAGTGTCAGTTTGATGGAGTGAGGATGACGTGCCAGCTGACACAAGGAGTGTCAATTTGATGGAGTGAGGATGACGTACCAATATCACCCTGAGGCTGTGATCTTGTGGGTTAGCCTCTGACAACCCTCGGCGTATGTCCAGTAGGGCGATGAGTGTAAAAGGCTGTCTTTCCACCATCCCCACGCCTTCCTGCCACCCTCAGACATGCTAAAGAACAGTGCCCTAACCAGTTCAGCTCCTCACTTTTTCCTGTTTGTGGAATTGTGACAAGGCAACAGGGACAGTTCAAGCTCTCTCCCCAGCTCTTGAGCTGAAGCACTTTCAGGACTTCATACTAACATGTAAATGACTAACCACAGCCTCACATCCCCTCCCATGCCAGCCCCCTGACCACTCCCACAAGCTGGACCCTTGCCAATTGTTCACTTTTGGTCACACTGCCAGACACCTAAAGTGCCCGGACTTGGCCCCCTTTCATCCCTAAAGATGCTTTCACCAAAGCCCAGGTTCAGTGTCACCTCCTCTGTGAAACTCAACTGCTGGACTTCCTCTTCTCACTGGATTTCTATGCAGCTTTCCCACCTTCCATGACACCTGGTCACAGAACATCGTGCTGCCCAGACCTGTCCCCTCACCCAGAGATGGGCTCTGCAGAGGTAGGGTCCAGCACATGGCGGGTGGGAATCGCTGCTCTGCCCTGAGTCCGTACAGAGCATTCCTGGAGCCTGTGGGCTCTGCCACCAGAGTCCCTGGGTTCCGATCCTGCCTCCCCTCTCACCATCTGAGTCCCAGACAAGGGATTTAGTTATAGGAGGTGCCAGTTGTCCTGTTTGAAAATGGGGATCTAATTATTACCTTGGGCACCATGGGCCAGTGGGAACAAGCATAAAGAGGGATTCTGGAATGGGTGTGCTGGGGATGATTTGGGCTGGATGGAGAGCCAGAGGTTGTTCCTCAGATATTTTATCCTCTGATAGACAGAGGCCTGTTTGTCATGAACCAGGAGTTCATTCAGAACCAGAGGTAGAGAAAGCAGACAAAGGGTGACTGCACTTTTGAAAACACCCAGAGCTTTATTAGCTTTGTCAATTCAGTAGAAAGTCCCTTCCACGGGAACCATCTCTCTGGCTCGATCAACTCAAAGACAGGCCCGCGCTGCTACACGCACCGTGCTGTGCAGCCGTGCCGTGCAGCCGTGCCAACGTGCAGTGGGCCGAGGGGCCTCCGAAAATCACATCTGAGAAAGTGAACAGACAGCAAATTCCAAAAAACAAACAAACATTACAAAATACGTTTAAATATTCCACTACCCTCTCACAGTAGAAAAGTTCATATCTCACGGGGAACGTGGAGAGCTTTACAGCAGACAGGGGCGTAGGACGTGACGTCAGCACGACGTGCTCTGTATCATCTTGAGGAAGAACGAGCAGATGGAGCTCCAGGACTCCCCGCAGAACTCCAGGGCGGTCCTCCTCTGTTGCGCCACGTCCGGGTCCTCGAAACACTCCACAGCATTGTTGGCCGTGGGCTGGGTCGGTGCTGGTCTGGAGGTGGTGTCCTCCTTGACCTTGGGCTGCTCCCTGGGAGACAGCTCTGTTTTCTCCTTCCTGGGCTTCATGTTCCCAAGCAGGCTGGAGCTCACCAGCTTGAGATTGGATTCTGGAAATGTCTTTCTGCATACCTTGGTCTTTAGGACGGTCTTGGATTGTCCACAAATGTCCTTCTGGGAGCGCAGATTCCGGGTAACTTGTTTCCAATAGACCCTCCCTTCCTGGAACTTCAGACATGAGGCTGGATTGCCAGCAAAGACACAGGAGAACTCACGGTCCATTTGGGTGCACTGGACCTTGAGGGTGATGCCCTCCTCCTGCTCAGTCACAGCCCATCTGCAGTTGGCTTGGTCTTTGGTGACAAACTTGCCTTTGGACCTGGCTGTTCTGCTTCTCTGCTTATTCTGGGCATTGCCCAGAGTGTCCTTTTGCTCTGAGATGACTTTGCTGTGACGTTCATTCTTTCCTCTTCTTTTCCCCTCTGCTGAGAGCACCTGAGCGCCCAGGAGGAGGAAGGAGAGCAGTATGAGGCCGTGTATCCTCATGGCTGCAGCTGGGCGGCACCTGTTTGACAAGAGGCAGGTGAATCAGCTCTGGGCAGCAGCTCAGCTGTGCAGGACTGCAGGCTGCCTCCCTTCACCCTGACACACGCCTGCCTGCTCCAACTCTCACTCCTTGTCCACTCCCTCCTTCCCTCTTCCATCTGCTCACTCCTTGCTCTTTCATTCAACAAGCATTTATTGAGCACCTACTACACGCCACACACTGGACCAGGTATTGGACTACCACCAGGAAAGGGAAGCCACAGTTTTAAAGAGCTAGGAGAGTGCTTTCTGGGGGGATTTAAATAGCATGGACCAGGAAGTGTGTTCCATCTCTGTCCTCAACTCCATCTTGGACAAGTCACTGGGGCCTCAGATCCTTTACCTGGGAATCAGAGGGTTAAATGAAAGTATCACATAACTGTCTTCCAACTCCCCTGTGCTAGGTTTCTATCTACAAAGATACAGATGACTGTGAAAGTGTTGTGAAAGTGTCATGAACTTGAAGTTGATACAGAGGTTGAACATTGATTGGGGTTGACCCACAGAGGCGGGTGGGGCTGTAGGGTGGAGAGAGCATTCTGGGAGGAAACAGGTGCGAGGGTGGGGAGGTCTTCTGACTTGGCTGGGCAAAGGGAACCAGGGCGGAGACAGGGGAATTTCAACCAGCTGCTTTACACTACAAGACTGAAGACAAAGATCAAGTGTAATTGATTTCTGGAGGCCCGTGATGGCACACTACTGGGCACACAGAAAGCCCTTAATTAATGTTCTCATAAAGAAATCATGGAATAAATAGGATAAACCTCAATCCCACACTGAACTACATGGATTTTACCAGGTAGACAATAAAAGCCATGCTTTCAGGGAGAAGGGAAATCCACTTGCATCTGACGTCTACTAAGCCGGTCCAGGGTTTGATTCTCCCCTTGTTAAATCCACAGGAGGGCACTGCCAGACAGCCATGAATACAGCACCACAGGTAACATCTGTGACATAGAGGCTCTGGCTGATAAGTGAATCGCTCAAGGTCCCATAGTGGGCAAGTCACAGGGGTGGTGCAGGCAGCCAGACCCCGTCTCTCTGCATCTGTCACCCCTCATTGGTCACTTTTTACCTCTCACGTCTACTGTGCCCTTCAGAAAATATTGGGAAGCGGTAATAAAAATAACTATAAATGCTGCTGGTTTAGTTTAATGCCGTTGATGATGATGATAAGATGATTCATGCTCCATTTAAACTAAAATAGACTTTTGTATGAAAAAAGGTAGACCCAGGAAGTGGTCCTGATCTTATTTCCACCCTGGGCATTGGAAAAGGGCAAGGCAGTCAAGAGAGTGTGGGCTGGAGCAAGGAAGGGTGGGATGGGGGCCAGGTACACCGGGAGGAGACCCAGCTACTTCCCCCAGCACTGGGGCTCCCTCCACCTGTCCATGATGGCGTCCAAGCCTGGGGAGCCCCAGGTCCACGGGTGGAGTGAGGAATGAGAGTGGGGGTAGGTAGTGAGGCTCTGAGCAAGCCAGGCTTACCTTGCACTGAGTACTCAGGTCCAGTGCGGTCCCAGATGTGAGGGTGAGGTGCAGGCTGCTGCTGTCTGGGTGCAGTGCGGTTCCCGGGAGCCACGCTGACTGGCTTGGGGCACATACCTGCAGAGCTTTATCCTCTGGCCACGCCCCACCGTAGAAGTCAATTCTTGCAGGGCACCTGCCAGGCGAGACCACATGAAGGGGGCGGGACCGTGTGAAGGGGGCGGGACCCTGGAACTGCTGCCTTCCTGTGCTTCCCTTTCCACCCATCCACCAGGACAGGAGACCAGCCCAGCCTGGTGATGCCCTTGCTGAGGGGGTGAGGACCCCAGCAGTGATATTACGGGTTGAGGAGGAATAAAATAAAACCACCACAGAGATCGGAGCTGCCACACACGGAGCCTGCCTTCCTAGCTAGCACTCTCCGCAATTCCTTACCACTTCTATGCTATGGTGGGGCATGAGGTGACTCTTCCCATGTTTACAGAAAAAGAAATTGGTTCTGGAGATACTCAGTGGCCTGTCCAAGTTCACAGCACCAGGAAAAGGGGAATCTCGTGATAAAGGGGGATCTCGTGATTAAATGTGGGACCTTGTGCCTCCAGGATCTAAGCTCTTCCTAACTCCCAGCGGAGGCAATAACTGTCTGGTGAATTAAAGCTACTGAGGCTACCTGGTGCTGAAACCCTGTTTGTTTAACGGAGCGTTCTGAAGTTACTGCATGAGCTCCAGAGCTGGTAGGGAAGGAATTCCTGATACAGAAATTTCTGTTGAAAATATTCACTTTTTGGTCACTGTAGTCCGCCTGCTGTAGGCCGAGTCTCATACCAGAAGAGGCTGGGTGGGTTCAGCTGTGAATCACTTCACCCCTCCCATCTTCCATTTGCTCATCCTCAGGGTGGTGACAGTAATGGTACCTCACTCAGGGCAATACACCACATTTTGAGTAGGCTGAGCTGTTGAAGCGGAATAGAACAGTTTGGGTTCATAATACGGTCTTCAATTCTGTTCTTTACAAAAAATATTTTCTTTACCTATTAACTACATAGAGACTCACTTGCACAAAAAAGGTGTGGACCTCAGTTGAATATTTTCACTCCACTTTTCATGGAGATTTGGGTATAACTCAGGTATGAGAGAAACAGTAGTACAGCTTTGACAATGCATGGCAAATGACCTTTGGCTTTAGGGCAGGCCAATAGGGAGTGGTGGGGACTGTGGCAAAGTGGAGTTCCTGCCTCTCTAGAAGTCAACACTCAGCTCCAATTGACTGAGGGCGTTGTTTTGGTTTTTAGTATTGTCAAAGTTTCTGATTTTTAACAGGATGTCCTGAAAGCCAGATATGTTTACCTGAAATTGGCACCTCATCTAAATTTTCTAAGCACTGTCATGATTCAACAATGCGCAGGCCAAAGTTGTCTCTATGTACGGATTTCCTGCACAGATCACCTGTTTGAGAAGCACATGGGCATCGTCCGGCCCACTCAGTGGTTCACAGTCTCTGTGTGAATTCCACACACGTGGCCACTTCTGAAACCTCCTCTAGTAAAACTAGCTCAGCTGGGCCTGTGCTCACTGTCCTTCCAGCCACCCCACTGCAGCCCTGACCTACACTAGTTGCTCTTTGAAGGTGGTGTTGGGAGGGATTATTTAAACACAGCCAAGATAATGCTGCTTTCTTCACTGAGAGAGGAATAAATCAGGATGGTCTCCTAGAAAAAAAGGGTCATCCTTGATCCTCAGGGGGCAGCTTCTCCTCCCCCCACCGCCACCACTCCTCACAGCCCCTCCCTCTAGTGGTTCATCCCTAGGCACGGAGACATCAGAGCAGGGAGTTTCCACTCAGCTCATCCTGTCATGCCACACTCAGTTCCAGGGGCACACATGTGTGTGCATGTGTACACACACAGACACACAGAGACATACAGACACACACACTGCAGTCTGGCCACACGGAGACTCTCCCCTGCCATCCCAAACACTTTGCTTCCTGCCTTTGCCTCTGCTGTCCCCTTCCCTTGGACGTCCTCCCAGCCCCTGTCCCTGTCAAACCTATCTTCTCCTCAAGACCAGACTCAAATACCAGCTCCTCACCATTGGTGGCATTGGCCCCTGCCAATGGACCCCTCCACTGGCCCACCAAGCCCTCACAGTGTCTGTGGGAGATGCCCAGCTTCCCTCAGTGAGCTCGCTGTGCCCTACAGACCTAGCTCAGGCTGTTTACCTGACACTTTTCAATCTCCATGTACTTAGAAAACAATACGCTCTTCCAGTGCCCTGGGGCAGTGCAGAGGATCGGGAGCCCCCACCAAAGCAGCTCAGAGCAGGTTCTGGTTGCACAGCCCACCTGACCACCTCCTCACGCCCCAGGACCGAGGGCACCTGCAACTCTTGGAGTTGGGATGTGCAAAGGCCCGTTGGCTTTTATTTCACAAAACCTGGGAGGAAGGACTGCCCATGGGACAGATCAGGGGCAAGGGTCAGGGGGACCAAGCACAGTGCCCAACATAATTAGAGAAGAATGTCATGAAGGCCATTCTATTATTTTAATGCAGAATGAGCCGGTGTACCCATTCATTGATAAATTAGAAAATGTTTCTTTCCCTCTGACTGGGCCTTCTTACCCTTCCTTTTAAATTGTCTTTTCAAAATTTTGGAATAGCTTTAAGTTTACAGAAAATTGCAAAGACAGTTATTATTTCACATCTCACCTTGGCTCCCCTGTTAAACACTGGTATGGTCCATTTGTCAAAACAGATTAATTACAGTTGGGACTTTATTCAGACTCTCTAAGGCAGGTGTCCTTAAACTATGGCCCGCAGGCCACATGCGGCCTGCCAAGGACATTTATCTGGCCCGCCGGGTGTTTTTGCTGCTGCTGCCTGTCCTGCTTAGCCACTGCCTATCCTTTTAAACTATAGTCTAGCCCTCCAATGGTCTGAGGGACTGTGAACTGGCCCCCTGTTTAAAAAGTTTGAGGACCCCCAGTCTAAGGGTTCACCTGCTGTTCTGCTGTGCATTGTAACCAAACGACTTCACTGTCAGGGTGACTGTGGGTTCACAGCACCACTGAGCAGAAAGTATCAAAAGTTCTCACACATCCCTCCCCACCCAGCATGGCCCTCCTCACCTGTCAACACCAGAACCCAGAGGGCACATTTGTCACAAACCATAAACCCACGTGGTGGCTTCACTGCCCGAGAAATGTCAGGTGTGTTCCATGCAGCCCTCCGCCCACCAGGCTGTAGCAATCACTGATACTTTCACTGTCTCCATGGTTTCCAGATGTCAGGCAGTGGGAATCACGCAGACTGGCTTCTTTCACATAGTAACATGAACTTAAGTCCCCTCTGTGTCTTTCATAGCTTGACGGCGCATTTCTACTAATATAGTGTTGACCCAAATTCCATGGACTGAACGTGCCAGGGTCATTTATCCACAGACCTACGGAAGGACCTTTTGCTTGTTGTCATGTTTTATCAATGTTAATGCAGCTGCTGTAAACATTCCCGTGTAGGTTTTCTATAAACTTATATTTTCAGCTCCTACTGTCTCTTTTCTGTCCAGAATCCTCTCCGAGACACCACACTGTATTTAATCATCATGGGGTCTTAGGTTTTTCTTGGCTGTGACGGTTTCAGCTGTTGCTTGGTTCTGATGACCTTGATGGTTTTCGGAGGACTGGCTAGGCACATGAAGGCTGTTCCTCATTTGTTTGGTGGTTTTTGGTTCTTGTTCTTCCCCCTAGCATAGAACTTACATAATGAATGTGTGTTTTCTGGGCTTAACTGGTCACCACACACTTGTTAAGGCTGGTAACTCAGTGCACGTCTCCTCCCGTCTGGCCACTGGCCAGGGTTTTCAAGTGCAAAACCTGATTACATCTCATGCCTGTTACTGCCATGTAGTTCTGTGACCCAGAGCACTGACCTGTGTCACTGAAGAATCCATGAATGGGTGCTATCTGTTTCTGACCAGGAAAGAATCCTGATTTTTGGACAACTGAGTTTTAAGATGAGGCTGTTAGTGAGTTGTTAAGCTATAGCGTTAAGAGTAAGGGTGGACGATGAGTGGACGGTGACCAGAGGACTGACGACCTTTTATGTGCATAAGCTGAGAAAGCCCTCCAGACATCTCAGGGATGTGGGTTACAGTATTCCTTTCTGTCTTCCTTTTTCATGAAAAAGTGGACCATCTATTTCTAAGGATGTGATCCCCTAAGCCCCTTTGGGCAAGGGGTGAATCACAACAGCAGCAAGACAAAAACAAAACAAAATAAAACAACACCCACAAAGAAAAGTGCCCTTATAGAAATATTTGAGGTTGTTGGGAGTCATGGTTTTGCATGAGGGAGACACCCCACGCCCAGCTTCCCACCAGTGGGGATGGGCCTGGCCGAGTTCTGAATCTAATAGATGAGTGTCACCAGAGTGTTCCGACATCCAGAGGACCAATAGTCAATGTCAGCCCCGATGGACAGTCCAAGCAGGACCTCGTGTGCCCAGGACTTGTTTGTCCACCAAAGAGGAGATTTGTCACAAACAGAGAACAGTGCCGGGCCTGGATGTCCAGCTCCCAGGCACCTGCAGTGAAGCCCTGTGGCTCTGAAGGTGTTGGCAGGTCAGCTGTGTCAGTGCCCTCAAGGTGACCACACCCTGCTCTCACTCTCTCCAGGAAGCCTTTGCCGTGTAAATTAGCCCTGGTTATCTCCTTAACCGCACACCTGCCTGGACACTTTGTCACCAGTACAGAGTCCCTTGGGAACCTCTCTCATGTGCCAACAGCACCACCCACACTAACTAAGCCTCCTTAAAACAGTCACCTGGAGAATTCAGTAATGGAATTGGTCTTAGGCTTTGCACGTATGCCCCCAAACGTTACGACAAACTTTCATCTTCAGTAGTTCTGTTCAGCCTGACTTAGGCCCGCAGTCTTCCCAGCATGGCTGCAAGACTCACAGTTCCAGTTCTGAGAAGCATCTGGGACTCCGTGGAGACAGCACGTGGCAGCCTGATCAGGGCAGCCTGATCAGGGCAGCCTGCCTTGCGTGTGAAGCTTCCTCTCCTTCCCCTTTGATGTCAGTCTCTTTTCTGATGGAGTGGCAGGTACACTGCATACAGCACAGTATCACCGGCCGGTATGATGTCAGATCTTATCACGCTCTAAAAGGAACGGCCTTTATCCACACCTGGATTAAGGGGGCGAGAACTGACTTAAATGATTTCCCAGAGTCACAGAACTCATCCGTCACAGGTACCCAAGCTGCACCCAGACCTTCTCCTCTTCCAGGTGCAATGTTAATTTGTGGTCTGACAGCAGCAGAAGAAAGGAGACACTACAACACACAGCTAAGCTTGGGGCAGCTGGGAAGAAATCTGCAGAAACCTGCGTAGAGAAAATCTGAGTGAGGTCTTGGTTCACCGCCTGGGGTCCTGTGGCTCCAGGAGGGTGAGAAGCCACAAGACAGGAGCGATGGGAGGGAGCAGGTGCTTCCCGGGGTGGGTGGGGCAAGGGTGAGTATTCAAGGGGCACAGAGGGATGGCGGCCATGCCTTTGCTTAAAACTGGTCACTATCATTTAATCAATCTGGAGACTTTCCCAACTCTAATTTCTCAGGTGTCAACAGATACATAATGACTTCAGGGAACATAAAAAACTATGTGTGAGGAACAGGCACTAGACCTCCCACTGCCTCAGAGATGGCATCAGACTGGACCTACAGGCAGAACACGTCCTTTAAGGAGACCCCTTACCCTGATTATTAACTGCAATCATCATGCAGCATGAAATCTGTTGCATGTTAGTCATGAGAAGCACCACAAGGAATTTTTCATGCTTGCATTTTTTTTCAAAGCAGTAAGAACCCAGTCATCATTTATGCATCATTTGGAATTCTTTAAATGGTTTCTGTAGAAAGTGTGAATGATGATTATTAATAACGTTAATAATTGGCCTAGTGTCCAAATTGCCCTAAAGATCAAATAACCTTTGAATCTCTGAATGTAAGTGCAGGAGTGTATAGTTGAGGTCATGGAGATCAGTGCCACCAGTTTAAATTTGTCCATTCAATTAACTGGACAAATATGTGGTGAGTGCCTGAATGGAGCCCACACAGGCCATATTTCATGTGCTAAGTTCCTAGGGGCTATAAAGTACCAGGATCTATTATCTGGGAAATATTAGTTGCTGTAAAAAAAACAAACAAAGAAAGTTCCATCTGTCAGGGCTTAACATTCTGGAAGATCATTTCCACCTCAAAAGAAGTCCATCCATAGTGGCTTTTTTGCTGATATAATTCTGCTGTTGGTGCTGTAGCCCTGGCTCTTTCAAACTTAGTGACTGCAGTTAAGTTGAAGACCCAACTCATGGTATTCTGTCTTGGACACGGCTTATTTTTTTCTCAATCTGTTTGGCATCAAGTGTCAAAGGTTGGAGTGCCTAGAAGGTCACCTTGACTTCCAAAACTTGTTTTCTGTCCTGAATTCTCCCACTATTTGCCACCTAGAGATGGGTGACAAGAGAGGACATCCAGTTACCACCATAAGCAGACAGCCCCATCCTGCATTGGTTCCCTCAGATGCTAAGGACAGAGCTGGAAATGCACATGGATGTCTCATCTGGAGTAGAAGCAGAGCATTCTAGAGCAGACAGTCTGGTCCCTCAGGTGACCTCTCCTCATGGAGGTACATGAGAGCCCCTAGTCCCTCTCATGTTCACTCACAGGAACAGGCTCCAGCTACCTGTAGACCACTCCCAGGAATCCCTTGAGGATGCTCAGGCTTGGTTTCCTGATGACTCAGCTCAACGAAAAGGTGAGGGTGTCCACTTGGTGGCTGCAGCCATTTAGCCCCAGGGTCAATGCTGGAAGAGTGACTGCTAGAGGAGCCTACAGCCCTGTGAGCTACATAGAAGGCCAGCACCCTTGCCTGAGACAGGACTCCTTTTTTTTTTTTTTTTTGAGACGGAGCCTCAAGCTATCCCCCGGGTAGAGTGCCATGGCATCACAGCTCATAGCAACCTCCAACTCCTGGGCTCAAGCGAGTCTCCTGCCTCCGCCTCCCAAGTAGCTGGGACCACAGGCAC